>ML996145.1:0-37731 GCA_010093805.1 Polyplosphaeria fusca | reverse complement strand
TAGGGAGTAGGGAGTAGGGAGTAGGGAGTAGGGAGTAGGGAGTAGGGAGTAGGGAGTAGGGAGTAGGGAGTAGGGAATAGGGAGTAGGGAGTAGGAAGCAAGAAGGGGTTAGACTCACCACCTGCACCAGCCCCTGCCCCCTCTTAACCACATACTCAATCCGATCCATCTGCCCCTCATTCCACGCGCGCAGCTCTGCATGCGTAGCAGAAAGGATTGCAAACACGCGCGCCCCGCGCCCCGCCTCGCCATGCTGGACACACATCTCACGATACCGCGCGGCCACTGCGTCCAGGAAATCCAACTGCCGCGCAATAGTCTTGCACTGCCACGTCAGAAACGCGAGATCGGTTTGCGTGGCGTTGACGAGATTCGTGATGAGGTCGTAGTCGATGGCGGTATGGTTTGCGGGCGGCGAGGGGGCGTGGGAAGAGAAGCGGAGGCCGAGCAGGCGTTCGTAGGGGAGGAGGCGGTGGACGTTGGATTCGATCATGGTGGTGTGGTGGAGCATGTTTGTGCGGAGGAGGAGGGCGGGGAGGAGGAGGAAGGTGGTTGTGGGGGATAGGGAGGGGAGGAGGGTAGGGATGGAGTGGTAGAGGGGTGTGTCGAGGCCGTGCATGAAGATGTAGAGGCGCTGGGTGGGGATGTGCATGGTGAAGGAGGCGCACATGTGGATGCGGGCGGGGGAGCTGTTGGCGTCGTTTATTATGAAGCCTGGATGGGGTTTTTTTTTAGAGGGATGGGATGGAGGAGGTGGAGCGGGCTAGCTCACTTAGATGTTCTTTAGAAATGTTTGTTGGGGAAAGGGTTGGCTGCTCGATAGGGGGGACTTCTGGGACCGAGAAAATGGCTGATGCGGTGTTGCGGTGCAGGATGGTCGGATAGATTTTTGGAATACGTGCGTACGGTGCAAGTTGAGCGAAGAGGTCCGGTGATATAGGCAGAGGCAGCTTCTTTCCGTCGTATTCTCCTTGCCTCGTTGAGAAACTGGGACACTCAGGAGGCCGTTGCTAGGTTTGTCGTGTTACTCACAATAGCTTCAACGACTCGACATTGCTGGGTGGTGTAGTATTTTGACCAGCATTTGGAACACCTGGAGCAGCCTAGCTATGCTCAGCAGGATAATCGGAAGCAGTAGTTGACTCACCTGATAGTCGTTCGCAACGTAGTCTTCTACCAGCTGCTCTGTTATAGGATGGCTATGATAGGGACCCCCAATGACTCCCTCGTGGAGTTGAATAGCATCACCACCATGCTTATCAACGCATACATCTGGATGGTGAATGTCTACGTCTAGGAGCATACTGTCGTGTATTTATGTTGGATGTCGCGCAGCTGACGAGGTTTGACTCGAGGATGTCGCCCTGTTCGCCTCGGCTAGATCTGATTGGGGCCAAATTTGGCGGTCCGTGACGCACAGCAAAGCCAAATGAACAGTCTTTTGGCCAACATTCGAGCAGTCTCAAATAGTCCTTTCTATGCTGCTCAGAAAATGACAGTAACATGTCTTGAATATGTGCATCTTACGAGGGCTGCCTTTCAGACATCATCTATTTCTTACCCTTCTTAACATCCTCTTTCTTCTCCTCCTTGCACCAACCCCCAAGTACAAGCGCCTCCCTAGCCGCAGTGTTGATTATCCTGAACCTGTCCGGGCCAAGCAAAACACCTCCATACCATCTCGTGACAACGACCATGACGTCCCACACGCCCATTAACTGCATCAAATGCAGGACCCTCCCCCCAGCAGCCGTCTCCCCATCGTCGTCGCAGTCCTGGTAGCTCGTGTCATTCGGGCCTCGTATGCGCCATGCAGTCATGTTGTGCGTTGCCTTTGCCACCTTCTTGTCTGTAGCGAGAAGGTGGGCGAGGTAAGATTTCGCTTGAGCGGGGGACGAGACGTGCGCGACGCGCCCAACAAATACAGACTTTTTCTCCGTGAGGACAGGCCCGATGATCCACGGCGGTTCGGGTCCTAGATCAATCTGCCGTGTCTGTGATTGGGGTGCACTGTCGACTGTCGATGCCGCGGGTGGCTCGTCATGGAGCTGCAGATGGCCTTGCTCTTCGGCCTTTTCCAGAGCCTCTTTCACTTCTTCTAGCAAGTCGAATATGCATGCCTCTCCCGGTCGATAAATTTCGGATAGTACACTCCTCGTAATGTCGACGACCTGGTTCCCGACGCCCTTGTGGACATCGTCGCCAACCGTTTGCGTGCCGAGGATCGAGGGCGGCGCGTCTGGGTAATTTGTGGGAAAGTCTAGTCGGAGAGTCACAGAGGGCAACGAGGGCAGTCGCAGGCTACATAGCAATCCATTTTCGGCAAGGGAAACCAGGGTATCCGGCTCGTAGATGGAATTAATAGAGGTGATCTCGTCGCTCAAGGCGTCGTTGATTGACATGGCGTGGGACATGGCGATGGTGGGGAAGTGAAGCTAGTGCTCAGCTGCTCGGGTATGGTTTGCATGCGTATCATGGAATCGTTGGGCACTACAATACTGAATTTTCTGCATGAAATTTGTTATGCAATCTAGGCCTGAACTTTTCCTTGGAGGAACTACGGAACAGCCAATTGCGAAAGCTATACACACGAACAGAAGACGCTCAATCAACACCTCGCGCCCAACTCCTTACTTTCCGTCACGCCATGGTTTATCGGGAATGAGGGAGTTTATTCTGCGATGTTTGTGCTTTGGTCTAGATGCTTCCGGTTTGGGTGTGTCCGGCTCGGTTGATTCCGGTTCGATTCGTTCGGGTTGGGGTCGATCGGTGGTGTTGGACGAAGGCGGACGGGTATTCGACTCGGAGGTGGACTCGTTGACTCGCGTTGGAACAGCTGTGGCCTCGCTGGCTTGCACCTATGCAAACCAGATCAGCTAAGCCATGACGGGGCGAATCAATCTGAGACCTCTCCGTGATTTGTATTCTTCTTGATCGGTTCCACGAGTGCCCGCGCCGGTCGAAAGACTTGCAGCTGGTTGTCCTCAGCGGCCGCAATCATCACCCACTCGTCATTCTTGTTCCAGTCGAAATCGCAGATGCGGTTGGTGAAGCCGCCGTGCATAAAGAGACTAAAAAGGTTAGCGACCACACCGCCGCTGCGAAATTGTGTACTTGCAGTTCGGGAGGTCCGTCCTCCATTTCCTCTGGGGTCTGCTCGGCGCCGATCCTGCTGAGATCCCACAAGCAGATGCGCCTGTCGTAGCTGGAGCTAGCCAAGATTGCAGAATCTTGCGGATGCCATTGCAAACCAATGACCATGTCCTTGTGCTGTTGTAATGCGTGGAGCTTCGTGTCGGGCTTGCGCAAATCCCATATGCCGATGCTCTTGTCTGCCGAGCCGGTAGCCACGATGGACTCCCATTCGGGATGAAACGAGATCGAGTTGACGGCATCGGCATGGGCCTCTGTTCGATAAAGTGCCTTTTTGTGTGATGCCATGCGCGTGTCAATCACTTGCCAGGTGAGGTCGTCCGAGGCCGTTCCAAGCAGTTGACTATGAATAGGGTGATATTGGACATCGTTGACAGTGGCAGAGTGAACAGTATACGTGGCAGTTGGCTCGATTGTCCTGCTGCCCTTGGAGAAGCCGTTCTTAATGTCCCAGGTGCGCACCGTGGTGTCCTCGCTTCCCGTGGCGAGATGGCCTTCGAGGAGGGGACTCCAGCTTAACCCAAAGCCCTCCTTCTCGTGTCCTATGAGTTCCATCTCGCACTTGATCGAGCCATCTGCCTTTGGCTGGCTGGGATGCTTTGTCCGATCGAAGATGAGAACGCGGCCGTCGACACACAGCGAGGCAATGATGTCGGGGTTCTGGGGCTGGTAGCGGGCCTTGTTGACCTCGCCGGGATGGTTGATCTGTTGCACAATATTGAAACTGAATGGTTTCTTTGCGTTGCCATGACCGCCCATCTCACCGCGCTGCTCGTCGAGCTCTGAGCGATCGGGCACGCGAAAGTCTGGAATATCCAGGGTTGCAAACTGCAGATAGTTTTGCGCCACGCCCGATGTGTGGGTGCCCAGGATGATGCGGTGAGTGCTCATATTGGTGCCATCAACCCTGGCGGGCGTTAGCTCAACAGCAGCAACGGGAGACTTGCATTACGGTTTCTTGTCCGGCAGCCATTGCGCGGTCAAGGTAGGCCACTCGAGCGCCCGACCGTACATGAGATCGTAGAGGAAGACGGAGTTCTTCTTCCATATTTTGTACTCCTCGTTGATGATTTTGTTCTCAACGGCCTCCTGGTCCTGCTCCTCGCGATCGAGAGCATCTACTCGGTGGCGTTAGTGAGGAGACAGGACGACGCAGCACAACCTACCACTCATAGTCTCGTCCATGATGGCGAGAATCAAATTTGTAGTGTGTGTAGTGTTGGTGGGGTGGTTGAGTGGGTGGTTGAGTGGAGGAGCGGGTGTCGAGGTCGCGTCGCGCTGCAGCGGCAATAGTTCGCGTCTTGGTCGCAACTGCTCACCGCCCTCGCTAGTGGCTTGGCATCGCTTCGGTGTAAATAGCGTCAGGCCTGCCTGCCTCTTCTCACTCTTTGAAGACCCAGTGTCCAGAATCAACCCCCCGCATTTCCTATCCCCCCCCCCTCGCTCACGAGGCGCCCCGCGCGTCCACACTCTCCCGCCTCCTCCCACCACCCGTCCGCCATCTCCCGTCGCCGCCCTCTCACTAAATATACCCCACCGAAGCTCTTACCCACCAAACATCTTCACTCCCCGCCGCCGCCATGGGCGTTCCCAAATTCTTTCGATGGATGTCCGAGCGGTATCCCGCCATCTCGCAGCTCCTTGCCGAGAACCGCATCCCCGAGTTCGACTGTCTCTATTTGGACATGAATGGCATTATTCATAACTGCACGCACAAGGATTCCGACTCTCCCACATTTCGCATGACCGAAGACAAGATGTTCATCGCCATCTTCAACTATATTGAACACTTGTTCGGTAAGATAAAGCCGCAGAAGCTCTTCTTCATGGCCATCGACGGAGTCGCCCCCCGCGCCAAGATGAACCAGCAGCGCGCGCGACGCTTCCGGACTGCTCTCGACGCTGAAAAGGCTCGGGACAAGGCCATCAAAGAGGGCGTGGAGATGCCCAAGGAAGAGGCTTTTGACAGCAACTGCATCACCCCCGGCACCGAGTTCATGGCGAAGCTCACTCAGCAACTGAAATACTTTGTGGCCAAGAAGGTCTCGGAGGACTTGGACTGGCAGGGCGTGGAAATCGTCCTGTCCGGGCACGAGGTTCCAGGCGAAGGCGAACACAAGATCATGGAGTACATTCGGCAGGCCAAGTCGCAGCCCGAGTACGACCCCAACCGTCGGCACTGTCTGTACGGGCTCGATGCGGATCTGATCATGCTTGGTCTTCTCAGCCACGACCCGCATTTCTCTTTGCTGCGAGAGGAGGTCACGTTTGGACGGCAGAGCAAGACGAAATCCAAGGAGTTGGAGCACCAGAATTTCTACCTCATGCACCTCTGCATTGTTCGCGAATATCTGGAGCTGGAGTTTCAAGAATTGGAGGAGCCAGGCGCACTGAGCTTCCCGTTTGACATGGAGCGTGTCATTGACGATTTCATTCTTATGGCATTCTTTGTCGGTAACGATTTCTTACCCAATCTCCCGCATTTGCACATCAACGAAGGCGCGTTGGCGCTCATGTTCAACGTTTACAAGACGGTGTTACCCAAGGCTAAAGGTTACATCAATGAAGGTGGTGTAGTCAACATGGAGAGGCTGGCCCTCCTTCTCGACGAGTTGTCGCATGTCGAATACCGACATTTTGAGTCGGAGAATGCAGATGCCGCTTGGTTCAAAGGCAAACGTCTGGAAAAGGAGGATGTAATGGAGAGGACCAAGAAGAGGGGAACAATTGTCATGTCAACCGAGCAAAAGGCAATTTTCGAGAAGATCAAAACCTTTGTCATGCAGTATCTCACGACCAAGGACGCAAAGGACGCTGCTCCCTACCACCTCCCAAACACGCTCAAGGCGGCCGATCGAACCTTTGTGCAAGACCTGGCTGATAGCCTGCACCTGCAATGGAAGTCTCTGCAGGACGAAGAGGGCGACCGACACCTGCAGCTATCATTCCCCCCTCAGCTTTTGGACGGTGACCTCAGCGATGACGATGACGACGAATCGAATAAGGCGATTATCCGAGTCATTAAAAAATACGACAACGCCAAGGTCGTTGACATATCTCCCGAGGAGGCGCAGTCCTCCATGGACAAGAAGTACGAGGAGAAGTTCCAGTCCTGGAAAGACCAATACTACGTGTCCAAGTTTGGCTGGGGTCTGGATGACGAGGAAGAGATTCGTAAGCTAACAGAGAACTATGTGCAAGGTCTGCAATGGGTGCTCTACTACTACTATCGCGGCGTAGCTTCGTGGCCTTGGTTCTATGGTTACCATTACTCGCCCATGATCTCCGATGTCAAGAAGGGTCTCAAAGCGGACATTAACTTCACCCTCGGTCAGCCATTCAAGCCATTCCAACAGCTGATGGGAGTTCTCCCGGATCGCAGCAAGACGATAGTTCCGACTGCCTACCACGATCTGATGACCAACCCCAACTCCCCAATCTACGATTTTTATCCGCGAGATTTTGAACTGGACATGAACGGCAAGAAGATGGAGTGGGAGGCTGTGGTGAAGATTCCATTCATTGACGAAAAGCGCCTTCTGCCGGCAATGGCCTCGAAAGAGTCGCTGTTGTCGGATGACGAGAAGTCCCGCAACTCGTTTGGCGTTTCACTAAAGTTTACCTACTCCCCTGAACTGGATTACATTTACCCATCGTCTCTTCCAGGCATATTTCCCGATCTCCCCCATTGTCGATGCATCGAAAACATCTTCGAGCTCCCCACCATGGAAGGCCTGGACGTGTATGTAGGTCTGATGGATGGTGTAAAATTGGGAGCTGCATCCTTGGCTGGTTTCCCGAGTCTCAAGACTCTGCCATTCTACGGAAAGTCGGACTTTGCCGGTGTCAGCGTCTTTCAACAAGAGAGCCGCAACGAGAGCATGGTCATTACGCTCCTCGACACGGAAGAGCGCTCGACCGTGGCAAGCGCCATTCAGAAACTGGGCAAGGCTGTCCATGTCGGATATCCTTTTCTGTCAGAGGCAAAGGTCGTCAAAGTTTCTGACGAATTGTTTAGCTATGTACTGCCGGAATCTGGATCGGGACCTCCAGTGGCTACTCCTCACGGACCAAAGGAAATCGAGAACTGGAAGAGGAAGACGGACCGGCTTGAAAACACGTATAGCAAGCGTCTTGGGATGGTTATTGGCCATGTCGAGGCCCTGGTGCATGTGGAAATGCTCAAGGGTCTTGCGAAGCTTGATACGGGCGCGACTGTCAAGGAATATGCCGAGATACTCGGCATAGAGTCAGAGTATGCACCCCAGGCGATTGTCGATACCGTCATCAGTCCAGATCCCCGTTTCTTGGAGCAGGCCGCTTTGCCAATTGAGGAGGAGTTCCCCGAAGGTTCGCGAGCATTTTATCTTGGGGACTATGCCCATGGCCGCCCCATGCAAGTCATCTCACACGCTGATGGCAAAGCCAACATTACAGTATCAAGGCTGAAGCGCCAGCCAGTGGAATTCGGCAGGGAAGTCGTTCGTGAAACGGAGCGAATGACCCGATACTTTCCATCATATGTAGTGGCAAAGCAGCTCAGGATGCCATCTCTGGCCTTGTCCAAGATTACGGCTTCGTTCAAGGTCACTTCAAGTGGCCTGTCCCTCAACCTTGGGCTGAACCTCAAGTTCGAGGCAAAGAAGCAAAAGGTGCTTGGCTACTCGAGGAAACCCGACAATGGCTGGGAGTACAGTCAAAAAGCCATTGAGCTTCTCGCGCAGTACATGGTGCAGTTTCCAGAGCTATTTGCCGGCATCATTCAGAACCCTTCGGGCGACAATTGGCAAGATACTGACTTTTACCCTCCGGAAATTGCCAAACAAAAGGTCAAAGAGATTGGCGCGTGGTTGAAAGAAAACGAGTCCAAGAGCTTCGAGAGGGTGCCGCTGGACGCAGAGCAACTCGACTCGGATGCCGTCAAGCTGATTGAGGCTGCCGCTGACCGCAATCTTGCACCCACTCAAGATGTGGAGATGAAGAAGGTGAGCAAGGTGCCGCGGAATGCCCTTTTGAAGCCGTCTGATGCAGAGTATCGACTTGGAAATCAGCGCTTCACCCTTGGCGACAGGATTGTATACGTTCAAGATACTGGCAGGGTGCCTATTGGACTGACTGGCACAATCATTGGCAAGACTCGCGCCTCTCGGACGACCTGGCTAGACGTGGTGTTTGATGCGACATTCATGAGTGGCTCTTCACTCGGCGAGCGATGCTCTCCGTTTAGGGGGTCAACAGTCCCAGCTACAGCTGTCTTGAACCTGACAGACAAGCAAGTCATTTCGTACTCTGCAACAGGCGCAGCCAAGCGACCGCAGACCAATCCCCAGCCATTGACCTCGAATGCGTACGGAATGCCTGGCGGCCCGCAACTCGTCCCCGCTAATGCGCCTCCGCCTCTACGTGGATCATACCGCGGAGCTTTTGGCGGGGCAAATGCGAATGGAGCCCAAAACCGTGGTGGAGGCATGGCACCTCGTGGAGCACAGCGGGGTGGGTACATTCAGAATGGTATCTCACAACAACCGCAACAACTTCCCATTCACGGTGGCCCTCCGCAGGGCCGTGGAGGCTTTGTGCATCGGGGTCGAGGCCAGAATGGGTTTGTGAATCAAAACCAGAATCCGAATCAGTCCGGCTTTATCTCTCGCGGCCGAGGTGGAAAGCCAGCTACGAACAAGGGGGGTTTCACAGTCACGGACATGAACGATCCCGCACAAGGCGTGGTCAACAACAATCCCAACTTCCATGCTCAGTCCTACAATAATGTCCCTCCGCCTGCGAGCCTGGATAATCCCCGTGGCGGGTCTAGGGGTCGTGGCCGTGGACGAGGAGGGTATCGCGGACGTGGTGGACCGAGGGGAGGCGCTGCTCCACAGCAGTGAGCTCTCGGGTGAATCTGGGTTGACATGCTGGTACAGGTGACCGAGACATGTATGGGTGCTTGAGCATTCGATACCACCATGTTAGGCTCCTGGCACAGGTTGAGAAATCAGAACCGGATCGATTCTTGTGGAAAAGAGAGTAAATGGCGAGGGTGTGTAGTTTGGTCTGCATTCATGTACACTAGTGACTGCTTTCTCCCATCTGCCTGGAGACTTGATCAAACACGTCGAATGTGTTTGCAATAGGAAAGCCAATGATATGATTGGTTCTTCATTCTCCCCCCGCTCTTCTGTGCCTCTCTTACACGTGCCTCGACACCACCACCACGCAGCCAGTGCTAAGACTCGGGATGACGACAGTAATGGAATTCTCCTCCCGCAATGAATCCCGAAAAGGCAGGAAACAAGGCAAGTGAATGCAGCGGCCGGCAGCGAGGGTCCGATCAAGCTTTGCAATCTCCCCCCCCGTGGCTCCAACGATTGGCCAGGATGCGACCGGTTCCTGCAGCTGCTCCACTTCCTTGTCTCCCATGTCATCACGAGCTTATAAAGACGCATCCAACGTCGACTGCTGCGAACCCGGGTGTCGGATTGCTTCCGTCGTGACTGCGGCTCTTTTAACGTCTAGTCGTGCCCTGCGTTGTTGTTGTTGACTCAATCGCCTCCCTCGGCCAAGATGCGCAGATTCTCCCTCGCCGTGTACAGCGTCGTTGTCGCGGGCGTCGCGGCTACCATCCCGGACGTGTCCAGCACGCTGCAGAACATTCTCAAGAACACGGATGGCTCCAATAAGTACTCGTATCCGACTGACTTTACGAGGGGCATCATTCCGGTATGGCGCGGAGGGGTGCGTGCTGTGGAAGGCGGGGCTGACCGAGACAGAAACCGCTGCATAGTCACAACGATTATTGGCGTGACGTGCCGTTCTATACGGGTTTGAGCTACGGCGCAGTGTCCACCGAGGCAGATGTATGGCTGATTAATGGAACGCTCTATGTAAGTAACGTTCGTCTTCTTCCATTGGATTGTGAAGGGTGGGACGCGCTTCCTTTCTATTGTCATTGCAATCTCCTTTCCATCCAAGACCAGAATCTATTAAGAGTCCTGTCATAACTCCCCATCCTAACCCTCGCCCAGGTCGGTCACGAACTCAGCGCCCTCACCTCCTCCCGCACCCTCCAATCCCTCTACCTCGACCCCATCCTCGACACCCTGAAGCGCCAAAACCCCGTGACCAAATTCGCCCCCGGCTCCACCACAAACGGCGTCTTCGACACCGCCTCCGACCAAACCCTGTACCTCTTCATCGACCTCAAGACCCCCGGCCCAGAAACCTGGCCCGCCGTGCTCTCCGCCCTATCCCCCCTCAAAGACGCAAACTACCTCTCGTCCTCGGACGGCAAGACCTTTACTTCGCGCGCCATCACCGTCATCGGCACAGGAAACACTCCCATCTGGCTCGTACAAGCCGCGTCTCCGCGCTACGCTTTCTACGACGCGCCGCTGGCGCTGCTAGATAGTACGTTTTCCAACATCACGGCCAACGACTCCCCGATCGCGTCGACGAATTTCGCGGACCAGTTTGGGGATGTGAGGGGTCAGGAGTTTAATGAGACGCAGTTGGAGACGCTGAGGGGGCAGGTGAAGACGGCCCATGGGAAGGGTATTGGGGTTAGGTATTGGAACCAGCCGGCGTGGCCGGTGGGGACGAGGAATGCGGTTTGGAGGACTTTGTGGGATGAGGGGGTTGATTTGGTGAATGTGGATGATTTGGAGGGGGCGGCGGGGTTTTGGGAAAATCGTGGTTAAAGGGGGTGTATGGAAAGGAGAAGAAGATGAAGAGGGGCTATGTTTGGGCTGTGTAATGGTGCAAGATAGTGGAAGTTCGTCATTAGGAGCTTGTTCATGGAAAAGGAAAGATCAGTCTCAAGCAGGATATAATTAATCAACCATAGCTAGGGAATACACATGGAAGAAAACGAAAATACGCCTAACACGCAATATTTCGCAATCCTCCATTAACCCTCCCCCTCCCCCCATCCAACACATCCACCAACACCCCGATCCCCATTCCCAACACCCCTCCCCTCCATCGTTTCTCTCCCCTCCACTCCCCTCCACTCGACCCACCCCATTCCCTGCTCCGCTCCCGTCCCATCCCGCCTCCACCCCCACTCTCCACAGCCACCAACTCAAGCCCTCATCCTCCCCCCACGGTACCATTATACCGTTCCCGTCCTGCAAGGCACTCCACTCGCTCGGTACCGCCATTCGGAGCCTGCAAACTGGCCCTGTTTTATCACGTGCCAAGCCCACAAAAAAAAATTTGCGGGGCTGGGGAGTATTTGCCGCGGGAGTGAGGATCGGCGGGTTGGATGAGGGGTGGGGGGATCGGCGAGGGGGGGTTTGAGTGGGCGGGGGGAAGGGAGGGGGGAGGGATTGTGGTTTGAGGTTTATTGTAGGGGAGGAGGGGAGGAGGGGGTTTGGCATGGTAATGCGTGAGAGGTGAGTATGAAAGATCACAAGCATACTTAAGACACAGTTGGAAGGGGGAAAAATATCATCGCACGCACACGAGCTGAAAGTTGTAGAATACGATAAGATGTAGCTCTTGCAGAGCATTCTTCACATTTGTAAATCGTGGATATCTCGCTCAGGTGAAAACGCCATGACCATATAAACTATCCGTGCAAATTTAACGCCTTCCCTTTCGTAACATGTCGTCTAGACATTTTTCCTCTATAGCCCGTCAACGGACTACCACAATTCCAGTTGCGTTGCAGAATAGATTCTATAAAGGCGTCGTATCACTCTGTCGACGTGACAGACGTGCGACTTAAGCCGGGCGAGGTCGATGCGGATGTGGATGATGATGTTGATCGTCGGCGGGCTGAGTCGGTGGCTGTGTTCAACTGAGATTTGGTGTGCTCATGCATGATTCTGAGAGTACGTTAGAATTCTGATGGGACGATGATGTGACGAGTAGTGCGTACCTAGCATATGAAGACATGGCCCGATCTGGCTTGCTGAGATCGTACTGATTCGTAAAGTTGTACTGGGCGGACATGGGCTCGGAGAAGCCGTCGGCAACGTAGACGCCAGATGATTGGGACATGGTCATAGAGATATGTGTGTGTATATGTGCAAGGGACGCTAACTCCACGGGATGCTGGTATGGGAAAGTTGAAAATGTGAATGCTCGCTGGATATGGGATTGTACGATGGAATGGTGAGTGATGAGGCGGACGAAAGCTGATAAATAGTCGTGCGGGAGCGGGACCCTTCTTGAGCGCTGCCTAGCGTGCGGCATCTGGTGGTGATCGGCGGTATGATAGAGTTGGGCCCACCCTGCGTCAGGCCCGTGATGTCAGGAAACAGCACGATCAACCACCTCCTCACCCGCGAAAGAACAGGGGTATCGCAATCGTGGGCTTGTGACTGGCTTGCGGCTCGCAGAGGGCGGACAAAAGATCGGCAGGGTCCTACGCTATTCACTCTAGCTGTTTCGCTCCGCACACCACTGACGAGAGCGATTTCAGGGTCCAACGACGCGGCTGTCCAGGCCCGTCGAGCACCAGCTGGACCTCGACGCAATGAAGCCACTGGCAACGAAGATCAGCGCCTCCGATGGTTGTCATTGGGCACGTGCATGCAGAGCGGGCGGTTGCCAACGACGACGTTCTCTGATTTATTGATATGCTTACCTGCGTCGCTCGTGACTCTGCCACATTGATTATGATGCTGTGAGCATACGACACCTACCAGCAAGGCTGTCTTTGGTGTGGTCGCCGCAGTCGCCGCATGATGGGTATGATGTAATCGCCCCAAGAGGGTGGCTATGGGAGATCTGTGGCGAGGAGGCCGACGTCAGAAGAGGAGCCTCAACAGCAGCACGGCTCACGGCCGGCCCCAGGAGCGTCCCGAAAAGGTGGGCGATTCACCGGGCTCGCTAGTGTTGGGTGCCATGGGAATGTTCCAAAATGCCTCTTGCAACTCGAATGTGAGGTCATCGGCTGTCGATCAGGAGACGCTCTGGGACTAGCGCGTTGGTCCCGTTGAACTGTTCCCCCAAGCAAAAAGTGTCTTTTTACGATCAACCCATATTTTGCCATCTTTTTCGCCTTCCCCGTCACAACGTCACAGGCTGGGCATGACGAGGTTGAGTGTTTGGGTTGACCGTCGCCCTGCGCATCTTACGGCCGCTGTGATGAGCCTCCGGCCTGCACGTCCACTTCGCGACTCGAGCTCCGACTCGGATGCATCACCGACCTCCACTAGGCAGAAGATTGTCTCTGTTGTCGTAAACTGGCCAGTGGCAGTCTTGGGTCTTGGACATATTTGCGACAGCCTATCCACGGGCTGTCATATCTAGGATACTGGCTTTGAATCGACCTCGATCTCTTTGCAGACTGCATCGTGACGCAGCCCAGCCGTCCAACGGCCTGCTCCAGCCGCAGGTCTGCTGTTCTGGTAGCTCAGGAGCTCGTACTGTCCAAAGTGGAGATCCTCTCGGGACGCCATCCCGAAGTTCTTGCGCTCCACTGTGACGTCGAGCCTCCAAGCAGGAGGATGCGTGATGGTGCGCGCCTTGTGATGCTGTTGGCAGCAAGCCCAATACTTTTGTTTTGTTCACGTTGGTCTCACGGCTGTGGTTCTCTGCTCGGGTGCCACTGAGTCTCTCCCAATGCATCGTTCGAAGAGCGAGTCATCCAATGCGCATTCTTACTTTGCATCTGATGAGCCCCTCATTTCTGTGCACAATGATAATCCCAATCGTCATCTTACCTGGTTCGTGGTGGAGGTGTTCAGCTCGCTCCTCACACGCCAACGATCACCTCTCCACAATGACGCGACGGTTGCCACTACGCATCCTTGCAGACGGCAACGTTTGGTACTTCGCGCCATCAGCCGCTAGGTTTGCAGCCTATACGTGTCTTGTCCCACATCTGCCGTCAGTTGTAATGCATGGACCCCTATTTCAGCCGCTTACCCACCTTCTCTGACGTCGTTTGTAGTACGCTCCTCCGTGCAGTGTTCGGCGCTCAAATCCTTCAGACAAGGAAAACCACTTTGGAAGAGCTTCTAATGGGCTGAGGATGCCCTTATGCTCGGCTCTGTTGTTCGCGATTGGCTTGAGCTCTGACGTCAACCAGTAGACCGCTGGCTCCGCAGGGAATACCAGTAGACGAAGACAGTGCGATTGGAGGCCAGATTGAAGTCGTTTCCTTAATGGTGGAAGAACGCTTGGTGCACAGCCTATCAGAATACTGATGTTCTTGAAATTGCAAGCGAGACCAGGCTTCAAGGCAGCATGTGTCGTACCTTTGTAGTTGACTCACGCAAGACACTTCCTTCTAATTACTCGCGCAAACAGAAGCTTCAAAGTCGCAATAGGTGCGTTCGATAATCGTTTGATTGATGACGGCGTGGTGGCACAATTTTACTGATGATTCAGCTTCGAAACAGCTTTGCTGTCAATCGTCGCGGGACCGTGTGAGTACGAATGACTCCGACGGTCATCATTTCTCGAGATCGATATTAGAAGCACTATGATTATAACATGGAAAGACTCTTGAAGGTGGAATTGGCGAGACGCAGCACGGATTGGTTCGAGGTTCGAGGTCCTAGTATGTTGATGCTCCTCAGTTGCGAGTTTATTGCGACTGCAATATGTAAGATTGCGAACACGCTTGATCTGCATCGCAATCTCCAGAGAAGTTTCGCGAATGGTCGGCGCTCGTGGTTTTCATTCGGCAATGAACATTTGTAAAAGCCGAGGTCGTGCTACAGAAATGAAGGACTATTCGGCAGGCTTCTTTGCAGGATTCCTGGCGTCGCAGCTGCAGAGTGCTAACCATCCTGGAAAACCGTTATTGTCAATAGAAGCTTTGAGCTCTTGGTGACTTTTGAGGCCGTTGCCTTGGTTTCCAGAGTCCTCCAAAATGATCCGGACCAGGTTCTCGATACTGGTCTGGCCCAAGTTGCAGGAGGTATGCCCGCTTCCAGCCGACCCTGTCATCAATGCGTGCATCTTCTGGATGCTCGTGGTTATTGCGGCTGATGTTCTTCTGCGTTGCGATATGGATGATGGATGACGTGCATAGACCACGTAGTCGTATTGCTCTGATACCACGCATGAATGCGCGTTGGAACGGACCTCATGCGTTTCACTCCGGCTATTGGGATAACGTTAGGCGAGATGAAGCATCGTGGAATAGAGCTGACTCGGCCCGCGATATATAGAGACCTAGAGTTAAGATGCCGAGCGCAGCCGATTCGATTAAAATTGCCTTGCCGAATGGTGTTCGGACAAGCGCGCCTTGATATGAAGCAATTCGAGGAAACATGGTTCGGCTGTTCTTCCGGTATTGGCGATAAACGGTGCCAGACGACATACCAACCCAGGTTCGCCGTCGAGTAAGTCTAGATCTCCTCTAGAAGACTTCATTCCCCACCCTATCCACTTCAAGACTAGTCATTCAGCGAGATTTGCAGCGCGATATCAAGACAACCCGGCTCGGATCGTAGATGTGAAGATGGACCCAACAGCTTGGGTTGTCGGCAAAAGAGATTCTCGAACAATGTGAGAATGTATCCGTTCGTATGTGAATGATCAATGATCGCAGCCCACTAGGAAGGAACCCAGGTTGGTGGGCCGGGAGCTGACGCTTCGCATGTGAGTAGGACGGGGATGGGCCGATGGTGAGACCATGCCCTGCCCCTGCATGTGCCTAACGAGAATGACCTATGAGCCATGGGGTTCCGATATAGACTGTCAATACGCTCTGAAGTCATGTCGAGGGTCGGGAGATTTCCTGCCACAAGATAGCAAGAATTGGATGTAGAGTGACTACGGGGATATTGATGGGACATCCGAGAGATCGACAGGGGCGTGGCGTAAGATGACAGTGGCGCCATTGTTGTTTTGAGTAGCAATGCACCACGATACAAGGTGCAGCTGGAGGCAAGTGCAGAAGGCCATACGATACGGCTGTATATACAGGCGCCGAGTTATATTGCCAGCCTCGGTATTGGGGGCTGTGCGGTACAAGGGTAACTGGAGGGGTACTCGATAAGGAATAGCGAGGATGTTAGGAGCAGAAGCACTGCCGTCGCTAATGGTACAATATGTCTATATTGTGGTTGACGATACCAAGGCACGAATAGGGTACGATAATGCGTCAAAGTTGCCAAGGTCGGCGATTACTGCACAGTCGCAAGGCCGAGGACGGGAGCTAATGCAGGAAGCTGGAGGGTAACTGGGTTCATCGAGAATGCAGAGAAGCGCGAGGGCAATCTATCTTGCTCCGAAGTGTGCAACGTCGCTGGAAGGTCGAAGCGGGCGAGCGCGATCGCCTCAAGGGGTGTCGTGCATATAGTGCGAGGACCCAAGCAATCGTATTGTTTACAAATAGAAGATTCCATGAGGGGGCAGGGCAGTTGGTGTCGAATGATACCGTCGAATGGTACCTTGCAAGTCGGAGGCCAGGTGGACTGGTGAGGGAGGAGTGAGGCGCCAGTAGTACCTAGTCGAGTCACCTAGTGCCCCTCCCCCACCAGCGCCTTCCCCTGCAGCGACGTAATATACCCACCGAAAATTTCAGACTCAACATTGGGGACGCCTCCAACCCACAACTACCACCGAGCGACCATGCCCACTATTACTCTAGATGAGGATGCAATCGACGAGATCCTGTATCTTGCTCGCGTCAACGACACAGCCGAGCTGGACAAGTACCTGTCCGAGCTCTCGACGCAGACGAAACACGCCAAAGCCGACCTGGTTGCTGCGGCAGTTGATCCCTACTCGAACAACACTGCGCTGCATTATGCTGCTGCGAACGGACATTCTGGTATGTTTGGGGACACGAGGCAGTGCCCACGGCAGAGCTCACACCAGGCAATAGACGTGATCAAAGTTGCCTTGTCCTACAATGCAGACGACGATAAGGCGCCCACGCCCGCACTCATTAATGCACTCAACGGCGCAGGCAATACGCCGCTTCACTGGGCCGCCGTCAACGGACATTTGCAATGTGTCAAGATGTTGATCCAGTCGGGAGCCGACGTCACCATCATCAACGCCGCAGGTCACGATGCAGTGTTTGAAGCGGAAATCAACGACAAGCAGGACGTAGTCGACTGGTTGCTAGGCGCCGTCGAGGCACTAGAGCAAGGGGTAGGCCGGGAAGGGGAGGCGATGCAAGACAATGCAGCCGAGAGTAGCTCCAACGACCCGGGTGCGGCGAGTGCGGCGAGTGCGGCGAGTGCGAACGGCGTCGAGAGTGTGACGAGGCAGATGGAAGGCATGAACACCAACGCTTCTTCACAGGGCGGATGAACAAGAGCCGGATGAGTGAAATTAAGATATATTAGCTGACATTCGCCGTGCTCCGAGCGGAATCTGACGCTGTATATAGGACCCCGGGTGACGGCAACCGTGGGCCACGTGGCAGAGGCGAGGCATCAGATACTTCCATCCTCCGTGGCGAGCAAGCGAGCAAGCGAAGCTTGGCTGCTTGCAGCTGGGGTGACCGGACTTTCCTTCTGGAACCTCCGAAATGAATCAATGATTTACAGATGCCATGTATACGCCGTGCCGTACCCACCTGTATCATGCATGCCTGTTCGGCAGATAGACCTGTTTTGTCACGTTAGTTCTACGGCAACATCGCACACTAGTCAATTCACGCTTCAGTCTTACCACTAGTCGCGGAGCCAGCCAGTCTTGTTGGCCCACTTCCTGTCGGCCTTCTTCTTGGTCCACTTGTCCATCAGCTTGCGAGTGACCTTTTGGTTGCGACGCTCCTCCTTGAGACTGCGACCATCATGGCTGTTGGCGGCGGCATCCACGTCGAAAAAGGCGTTCATCTGGCGACGGGATTTGTTAGCATCACTATATTTGTCCGGAGTCTCTTCAGCGGCCTGGAAGCGGCCAGTGAACCTGTTAAAAGTCGCCTGGGCAGGGTACTGCTGGTCGTGGGTGCCGGAGCCTTGACCGTATCCGTAGTAAGCGTAACTAGCAGCCTGGGCAGCAGCGGCAGCGGCAGCAGCAGCCTCTTCCTCTTGCTTGCGGGCCTCTACAGCGTAGTCTGCATTCGGATCGTAGTTGCCGTGGATGGCAGGATTATACCCTTTGTAATTGGGTGTTGACTTGACAGTCTCGCTATAAGACTTTGTTAGACACTGAAAAGGAATAAAAATTTCTGGCGCATACCTCTCCTTGTTGGCAGAATCTCCTGCGTAGGAGTTTGCCGCTTGACTGTACTTGTAGTGGCCATATGGATCGGCGGGGTCACGCGGATTCTCCCATTGAGTCGTGCCGGAGTATGAGTTTTGATAGTACCACCAATTGGATTGAGTATCCCAGAGGCGGGCCCAGCCGTCGTTGAGCGGGAGCCAGTCATCCTCGAACGGTGGAGCCTCTTCTGGAAGTGGTGGAGACGTGTCATCCTTCTTGGGGTCATCTTCCTTGGACTCGTCTGTCTCGCCCTCCTCTTTCTTGGACTGGTCCTTCTCTGGCGCGTCCTTCTCTGGCGCGTCCTCGGTGTTGTCGGTGACAAAGGCCTGCTTGGAACGAGCGCCCTGATCGAGCGTGGTACCATCGCCGATGACAGCTTCGCTGGGGTCGGTGTCGCCCTCGGTGACGGCCATCTTGATGCGCTTGGTGCGCTTGGACTCCTGGACCTGGCTGCTGGAGTTGTCGTCCTTGCCAGCCGTGGGTTCCTGTGGACATGCAAGTAAGTACGTGGCAATAAACATGACATGAGTATTTTTGTGTCATTTCCCGTCGCATCGCTTGACACTTACGCTACCAGGACGCGGTGCGTCGACGCGCGCGCTCATCTCGGGTTTCTCGGGCTCGACCGATGCCTTTCGCTTGGCGGCGGCAGACATGTTTGCGATAGCCTAGGATGTAGCTTTGCTTGTTAGAATTTGTTTGTTGAGATAGAAATTCACAGCAGGTGATGTGAGGTTGAGGTTGTTGAGGTTGAGGTGAGGTTGCAGAGGCTGGAGAGGGTTACGGACGCGGTGGATATGCCAAGATACCAAGCGAGGCGCTAGTGCACGTGACCATAGAATGCGCATTCTCACGGGTGAAGAGAGGGTCAGAGAGAGCAGGCAGGGGCAATTCGACAATCGTCTTTCACTCTTACCGCAGAAAGACCATGGTGGATCAGGGCTCTTCTCGTGACCCTCCAAGGTCAGCCTGGTCAGGACGCTCCGAGGACGTCAACGTCAGAGGGCAGGCGTGGCGGTTCACGCACCTTTCCCGGGGTAGTCGAGCCGGCCCTGCAATTACACTGGCGCTCGAGGGGGTCTCGTTCACGACTTCACAGCTCGCGTAGGTACGTTCATTTGGCGCACGGTAGGCCATGTCGAATGCAGGCGCGCAGGACCCGAGACGACGCTGGGCCTTAGCAGGCGCGCTATGGGCCAGCATGTGCATCAAGTCGACGATGCATGTCTGGGAAACCGACAGACGGGCATGGGTCGCTTTCGGCGCGTGCCAAGGAGGATACATGCACGAAAGACGACAGATGGGGGCGTTGTACGGACGGGGGCCTGGATAAGGATAAGCCCTGGGCGGAGCGGGCACGGCGGCGGGCAACGGCTGCTGCTTGCGAGCCTCGAGGCGCCTTGTGCCAACCGACTCGGCGCCGTTTTGCGGGCGGCGGACTGGGGCGAGGGCGTGCGCCAGCGAGGCCCATTCACGCAGGACGCCTCTCGCCTTTTGGCCGTGTTGTTGCTGCCGCTGCCTCGCTGGCCAGCACCACCGGACCCGTGCTGTGTGTGGACTGTGTGGACTGTCTGGTCTGCTCGCGCAGGGGGAGGGGAAGAGGAGCAGAGGGCCGGTGGGAGCGGTGGCTGCCATGGACAGGGCGCGGTGCAGTCTGAGGGCTGGCGTGCAGCGTCGGGGCACTTTGAAACTCAATCTATGTGAAGCTCATTGGCCGCTGGGGCGCTGACGCTGGAAGTACCCGACGCCCGGTCTGGAGAAGGTCTGCAGCAATACTCGCGGGATTTTGCCGCAATAACATGGACATGTTCGCTGCATGCCGCTGCATGATCGGCACCACTGACGGGCGGGACTGGCTACGGTTGGCCAGCGCCCGCCCGCCGCTGTTGGCTGTCTGCGAGTCTGCGAGATCTGGAGGTGAGGAAGCGCATCCCAACCCGCCCACGCGCCCTCCAAGTCCGTATTTCTGCCTGATCGTGCTGCTGGTGCTGCTGGAGCTGCATCTCTGTGCATCTCTGACACGCTACCAGCGCGGCGCCGAAGAGAGCGCACAGAGAGAGGGCACTCCGGCTCGTCAATACCGCCCGCCGCCCGCTGGCCCCCCGGCCCGCTGCACTCCTCGCTCGGCTCTCAAACAGCAAGAGCTCCATGACCATGTTCCTGGCGGTGCCTGTTCGAATCTCGCTGCTGGGGTGCTGCAGTGCTGCAGTCCTGCAGCGGGCGCCCTCCAGGAACGTCCCCTGCCCCGGCCAGTTGCCCTCTCTGCCGCAGCACGGATTCCCGCCGGCGCCGCCCTCCTGTGATCTCTGATCGAGCAGCCCGGTATTATCGTAATTATCTTATTGCTGCTATTCCTCGCCCTCGCCGTCCCCCTACCCTACTACCCTACCCGGCCCTACACACACACACACACACACACACATACCCAGAGACTGCTGCCGTCCGAAGAGCCGTCTGCGCCGCTCCCTGCCTCACCCTGCCTGTACTCAGTAAGTGCGCCTCCACCCCCCAGTGCCCCCATCCCTACACCCCCATCCCCATCCCTACCGCCCGCCTGCTTCGGCTGTGGTCTAGGAGCAGCCGGCGCCGTGGGCAATCGTCAGACGTCAGCCCTGCACGGACTGTGAGTTCCGTTGGCCTTTTCTCCAGAACCTTGCTCACCTGCAAGACCTCACGGGTATTCCGTTACAATACAGACGCACGCAATCGTGCTTCTGCAGTCTACTGCCAACTCCCCGACCCTCGCAACCTTCTCTATGTGCCCGATAGTTTGAATGCGAGCTGATGCCGTGCCTGCATCAGCGTCAGGGCCAGGGCCGTGCCTGAATATCTCCATTGCCCTAGTTTATATCTTGTGTTATTCCCTACACACACCTCCAATGTGGTGTGCCGGCCAATGTATCGTGGAAGCCATCCCACCTCGGGCCCCGAACCTCGACCGTCTCCTCCTCGCGCGACGACTATGCTCGTCGACATGAACCGTCTGCCTAGCATCCCCTCCCGCCCGGCTCCACCACAGTCCTTCCCTTCCTACCCTCACTATCCAAGGGCCGCCGTCGCACCCTCGCCGCCAGACTTTGTGACCCCAAGCCAACACCATCGCCCAAGGGATCCTGACCCAGGCCAGAGCAATGCGCAACAGCTCCCTAGTCTGCGCACTCTCCTGGAGCCCGAGCTATTGGACAACAAGCTCGCCGATGCTCCCCCACGGCCTGCTGCCACCCGTCTGCCTCACGCCAGCTCGGTGCGGTTCGGATCTACGAGCCCAACCTTGAAAAGACGGCATGACTTTGACGGTTACAGCCACGAGCCCAGCGAGCACAATGCTATTGCTCCTCGAGCGCCACCAGTCCACCGTCATGCCCACCCCAACTTGGCGGTTGACGCTGCGTCGTCGCTTCCCTTTACCACCTCGCCCGCCAACCCGGCCTCCCGCCACTCCGATTTCTCCCGCCACGGGAGCCTGGGTCGCTCTCTGCGAAACGAGTCGGTTGGTACAATATACCGCCCCTCTTCGACGACTCTGAGCGCCTCTTCGGATCCCTCAGGCCTGCTCTCGAGCCAGGCCTTGCAAGATGACCCCATGGACATCTCCAAAGGCCCGGCACGGCGGCGAACGGAAAGCTCCTCCCGTGCTCCAGTCCAGCAATCGCGGTGCGTGGGGCAGCGCGAGATTCCGGGCGAAGGCATCTGCTATGTATACGAGGACGGGACCTTTTGTCGAGCCATCATCGACGGCGAGGCAGTCAACCCGTCGTGGGGCATCACCAAAGCTGGCAAGCCTCGCAAGCGACTGGCTCAGGCGTGCCTGACATGCCGGGAGAAGAAGATCAAGTGTGAGCCTGGTTATCCAAAGTGCCACCAATGCGCCAAATCACAGAGGGCGTGTAGAGGGTGAGTGTGACTCTGTACTACTCCTTCCACCTCTCCACGGAAGCGTGGCCTTATATGCATTAATCGGTGGCGATTTGGAATCACTGGCTATGCATACGGTGCGACTCTCTTGACAAATACTGACTGGAAAGTAGTGGCCTCAACCAGACGAGCATGAGCAATGCCTCGGAAGAAACATCACCGTCATCGTCAGCGGCCATATTTAAGAATCCCTCGTCGGAGCTAGTTAGCCCAGTGGCTGGCCCCGACAAACCACGACCTCTCGAAGAGAATCGCGACCCTTCCAAAACCGTTGAAGCCTGGAATGCTGGTTCCCCATTCAGGCCCCGGAACTTTCGGCCCACGTCGGTCGCAACCTCTCGAGATATGTCGGTACACTCTGCAGATTCAGACTGGAGCGGCTCAATGAACCCTGACCCCGACGACCCCAGACGCGTCTCGCACCAGGACCAATTGGCCATCCAATGGGAGCAGGATCCATTTGAAACGGATTCCCGCCTGACAATGCACCTTCTGGACCTTTACTTTCTCCACGCAGGCCGCGCTACGTATGGAATGCTTCCCCGGAAACCCTTTCTGATGTGGGTCGAGTCAAACAGGGAAAAGAATTCGGAGCATCTCATGCTCCTGTACTCCGTCTTGGCCGTGGGATCCATCTTCTCCAATGACCTCGAGGTGCGCAACATCGGGAAGACATTTGCTTCCATTGCCGCATACGGAACGGAAAAGAGATTTGGCCGCTTCACACTGCAGCTATGCCAGAGCCGGCTGATGCTGGCCTTGTACAACTTCGCGCGGGGCAAATCCCAAGAGGCCTGGGACTTTTGTGGAGCCGGACTGCGAGCCCTCTCTGCTCTGAAGCTCCACACCGAGGACGGCGTCAAGGAAATGGCCAACACTGCCGTGGACGTGGACTATGGATTCGACCGCCACACCCTGGAGGAATGCTGCCGACGTACCTTCTGGACCGGCTTCTTGATGGATGTAAGTTCAATCGCGTTTACGGCGACCACCACGCTCGACCTAATCCTGGCGCAGCGTTACAATGGATTCTGCGGCGGCACCCTCTGCCTCGTTAACATTGAGGACACTTTTCTTCGACTTCCCTGCCTTGAAACTGCCTACGAACTTTCCAACCCCAGCGATACCCCGTATTTTGACTTTGACCTGCTGACCCGACAACCTCCCTCTTCTTCCCCGGCTCCTGGCACCCTTGGACATATGGCCTATTTAACTCTAATTTCTGCAATCTGGGGCGAGGTACTGACCTTTACGAACCGCGCTGTGCACCGACCAGATAATGGCTACTACGAACGAAACTACGAAACATTTTACGTCAAGACGTACGAGAGGTTGGAAGCCTGGCTCGGCATACTCCCGGCCAACCTCAGCTTCTCACCCCAGAACCTCGACAACAGCATCATCGAAGGTAATGCCGGCATCTTCATCTCCATTCATGCTCTCTATCACACCACCATAATTCGGCTCAATCGACACGTCAAAATGCAAGCTTTTCCTGCCGAGAAGGTTGTGCGGAACCTCGACAGGGCTTTCCGAAGTGCGTCCCACTTTTTGTCGCTCATGCACTCTTTGGCCCCTGCCAATCGGCAACATCGACTCCCACCTGACACGGCTCTGGACTCGTCATATTCAACGCCCTTTTCCGGGTATGCTCTCATGCTCTCCATTGATGTGCTGTCTTCGGCGGGCACCACCCACATGCTTCCAACCCTGGTTGAAACCATTGGCGCTGCGACCACATGCATCGAGGAACTAGGCAATTTCTGGGCTTCTGCACGAACTCAACACAAGGCCGTCACGAACCGACTCAAGCAGCTGACAGACATTGCGATGCAAGAGGAGCGTGGGGTGAGAAATGGCATCGGTCAGTTCTGGAGGACAAGCGAGAGCCTGGAAACTGCTTTCGGAAACGAAGACGCTGTTTACAAGGCCAACGATGACACCATGTTCCGTGTTCTTGGCGAGCTTCACGGGCGTTGAGCTGCGACGCAGTCTTCGCCTTGCTGCGATAGACCAGCCTTTTGCGGTATCAATGCCAAATCTTTACCGCGAGTTCTATGACGCCCCTGGAATAAGACTCTGGGAAGGATACGTGACGGCACATCGTTCTCCAAGCCCTCAACACCACGGCCAGGGCACCAGCTCATGCGGGCTGCCCGGATCAACCTGCAAGCGGTCAGATCGGAACTCGGTACGGGATGAAAGGACGGCATGGAGCATGCACACGCACCCGGCCCGAGGTGCATTTCGATTTTTCAAGATATCTTCGACGAACGGCGATGTGTAATGGTAATCAATGTACCTATATGTCCGAATTGGACTGGATGTATCAGGCGTTATATTCGGAGTTTACTAGTTACTGCTGCGGCTTCACTTTTCATAACTCATGGGCGGCATTATATTGTACGATACGGAAAAAGGTGGACACAGGTTCGACATGCATTGCTCACTGACAGGGGTGACGACAGACTCAAAATGCGAATTGGTTGGGTTCTCGTTCATCTTTCTATATTCATGCTATTCTTCGTTTGTGGCTCTCTGGCGAGTACTTCGTGGTGAGATTAAGGACCATACACTTTGAATTCTCGTGACCGGTGCCCCGCGCCACAAGACCTTGGATTGGAAGAAGCGTGCTGGGAGCATCATGCCTTTACACGTGCCAAGCACATGAAAACAGAGCATCCATCTCACCAACTAGTCGCCGTCTGTATGCCAGACATACACGGCATCAGCCACCACGTCAAGCTACGAGCAGTTCCCCCTCTTTCCCACGCTTCTAACCCCGCACACACCCAAAAACCTACGTACCATTCCCCTCACCACTCCACTCCACTCGCCCATCCCCAACGCACGCACCCAAATTATGCCCTTCCCCCCCTCCCGCCCGCCAAGCCCACCCTCCATCAATGCAGTGAGACGCGTTCCACGGACGAGAGGAACTCTCGCACCCCTCCTCGCCAGACCACACCACGCGTCCCATAAACCTCCGTACCACACACAGCATTTGCATGTGCAGCGGACGAAATAAATCTCCCCTACCTACTTGCCGCTTCCCGTTACCGCGGCATCCCTGTCCTTGTCTGTTCAGCACGCAGGGATAGCAAGAGAGGCTAGAAAGAGTGGGAGGGGGTTGGGGCTTCTAGAAGCATGTCAGCGCGCACGGGACACGTATATGTACATGTGGGTAAGGGTGCACGTGCGGTGCTACTGTATGGTACGTATGTACGGTATGTATGTAGGGTGGTTCGGTACGAAGGAAGCAGTACAGTGCAGTCAGCTTGTACGGGATTTTTTTTGGGCAGAAGGAAGGGCCGGGATGACGTGCCGTCATCGGGGTTAGAGAGCGTTACGGTTCTTTTGGCTGCTTGATATGTCGTGACTCTTAAGGACGCGGGGAAATACAGTAGGTACATTCACGATACTGACGGCCGATTGCTTCTCCGTGCATGTGCGAACAAACGAACGAAGCATGCAAAGCTAAATAGACTGCCTACGAACGATAGATACCTAGACCGCGGGCCTGTGCATTGCATACTGCACGCACGCACGCACGCACGGCTTGTTTGCGAGATGGATGGATGGATGGATTTTGCTTACGAATATCTCGCTCTCTCGCACACACCCGACAAAGCACTACGGAAAATTTGATTGGACCAGCAAGCTGGAACTCGTGACAGCGATCGATGGAGCCATGTATCTAGCTAGATAGCTAACAAGTGAAGCAACAAACCACGCCGTGCGGAGCGCCATCTCCCATATATCCCTCCAGCGGCACAGCACAGCACAGCTTCTGCGTCAAACGAACGAACGAACGGCTAATTTGCGGAATGCGTGAGTGCGCTGCGCTAACGCGAGGTCACGGCGTAGCGTACAGTAGGCGATGGTGCGCTTATGTATGCTCTTCGTATTATCTCTAGTTTTATGGGGCTGTTAGCGCTTCTAGAAGGCTTCGACTGCATCGAGGGTGGGATTCGAGAGGGTTATCGTTCCGTGTCGTCCGTGGTTTGAGAACTCGTGACCCGCGTATGCTACTCAAGTCCTGTTTTCGTGGGTTGGTGGAGGTGTGGATTTGTGAGGCAGGATGATGAATTTGATCTAAAGAAGGAAACGATTTCGGGAATATGTCATGGTCAATTCAAAATCATCGAGTCTCGTCGACTACTAGCTCCAGCGATACGGAACAGCTAGTCGGCCAAGCACGTGCACCCGTGGACACGGTTCGAATAAGTGTCGAGGATTGCATAATCTGAGCATCGTTTCCTGGTTCACTACCCTGGCACAAGTAAACAAAGTGCGAGCCAGTCAATGTTCAGTGCATTTAGCTGTGCCGTGCACAGCTTTGGCATGTCATGTAGGTACAAGACCACCGAGCCCGCAATGCAGCCTCCGATGTCATATTGTACAGATCCCACGCCAGATGCTCCATGTGCGCCATGTCAATGCTTGCCTCCCTGCATCCCGGAATCCAAACGCCTTGCAGTGAATCATTTGTATCGAAAGGGTATCATGTCAGTCAACCAAGGGGCGCGCAAGATCCGCCCCAATGCGAAGCCAAAGCTCCCATCCTACGTCTCTTCCAAAGCCTCCTCATGGCTTTCTTCGGTGTCGTCCCATGGCATGTGCTGCTCCGCGTCTGCCTCGTCTGCCTCGTCTGCCTCGTCTGCTCAAGTTAGAACTCGCCAAGATTCACAGCCTCTTTGCCCCTCCCCCGCGATAAATCGTCTTCTCGTCTCATACCTTCACTATCTGCACTGTGTGCAAAGGCTTGCTGTATTCCGGGTCGCGGTTTGGCTGCAATGTCCAGTTCGGCGAACTTGGGTCGGACGAGCTGGATGTTGATTCGGGCCGTGTTGAAGACTTGTTCGCTAGCGGGTATCGAGGCGGCGAGGTTCGTGTTCTCTGTCAATCGTGTGATGAAGAACATGAATCGACCCGTCTTGATCTGCATCTCGGCAAAGTTTGCGCTGCCGGCTGGGATGCCAGTGTGTTTTCTGTGACAAGCGTTAGCTTTGCGGTGGGGACGAGACTGCGGACTTACGCCATCGACTGTTTGTGCGTCTTCAAGATGCTCGATATCCTCTCGAAGCGGTCCGTGAAAGGGTTGTTTGATTCCACGCCCCGAGTGACATGTGTCACCATGAGGCATGTTGTCCGCTCATATAGGATGAGCTCTCGTGCGTCGACAATTTCGGCTAGTTGCTGCAGCAGAGCCTCGATCGTTCCTGCGTTTGGTATCAAGAAGTAAATTATCTGTGTCCATGCCTTGTACAGGCTCTGGTCCCAGATGCTCGTCGCCCAAAACTCCACCACATCCCTGAAGCCTTCGCTCGCGGAGCGGATGTACTCGGCGCGCTCCTCGAAAAGCTGGACACGAAGCCGCGTCTGCACGAGATCCATCTTGTGTATCAGGCAAAAAACCTTGGCGCCGGGCGAGCATTCCTCGAGAGCGCGGATAATCGCAGAGTAGGATATGACGTCGGCCTGGAACTCGCGGGACTCGATATCGAAGACGAAGATGAGGACGGCGACCGAGCCAAAGACGTGGTTGCGCTGGTGGGTGAGGTAGTTTTCGACGAAGCCGTCTTGTCTATTTTCATCAGCGTGCGTCGCATGCGCATCTGTAGAGCACTCGCCCTCCACAGTCCCACAGATTCAGCATCAAATTGCCCATAAACTTGATATTGCTGTGCTCGACATCGATTGTGGCGCCCAGCCGGCGCACATCCTTGGCGACGTAGTTGCTGAAGACGATGGAGCGCATCGAGGACTTGCCAGCACCGCTCTTGCCCATGAGCAGCACCTTGCGCTGCTTCTGCCGCTTGGCCGTATTCATGGTGGCGATGACAAGACGCTAGCAGACCATGTGACAGGGTGGATGGGGAAGGGGAGAGCGGGTGGTCTTGACGAGTTGTGAGATTGAGATGGGTGTTGTGCGATGTTCACGCCTTCCACGTGCGGAGCTTCGGCCGGGGAGCTTGTGCGCGGAGCACGTCGCGCCTTCCGCGAGATGGCTCCGCCTCGGCGCGCCAGTTGAAAATAATTCATTACCCACGGCGCCGCCGACACACGCAATACCCGAGCAGATAAGCCAATGCGTACACACATCGTTTGTTTCTCATTTAGTCACGTTCTATCTCACTACAACGTCCGAAAATCATGCTGTCGGCCGTCTACAGTCTCGGATTATCAACTACATTGCATCCAACTCCCCAACCCTAATCCTGCAACCTCCCAAGGTTTTGTGCCAAGAACGTCGAAGCTAACAAAGGGGCCCGAAGTGAAGAAGAAACGGCGCCTCGTGCTATCCAGTGACCATGGGTGAACGTATAGACATGAAATAGGAGCCACCAACAAATAACGCGGCCATCCTCGTGCGAAGTGAAAGAGTAAAGCGGACATGCAGAAATTACGACCTGTAGCATGCATCCGCGCAAAAGAGCAACCAATCAAGGCTATGAAATCAGAAGCTCCAGGGTATCTTAGAAAACAGTTCCGTCGGACAAGATCATGATCGGTGGCTCTTTTGTATTCGGCCGCGACACTTCTGCGAGTTCTCGCCCGCCCTGTGAGTTGTCAGTCGTCGTTTGCGCGGTGTAGACATGGAGCGATTACCTTCCAGCTGCCAGCTTCGAGCATTTGTGCCAGGTTTAACTTTTCCCGCCCGTTCAGCCCGAGACGTGTATTCACTTCGGCCAGGAATTCGTCCAAGAAGCCCACCGTGACTGCTCTCCATTCCACAATGACATCGTCGTCGGCGGTAAACATTGGCACGACTTCCATACTGGGCTGTCCTTGCAACTGGGCATTCTTCTGATAGTTTGCAAGACCGCGTTTGGCATCCTCGGGCTTCAACGTGAGGAGCCCAGTGTCGATCAAGAGGCCGCCGTTGCGATATTCGGGAAGGCCTGTTAATAGCTCAGCGCCAGCAAAGTGCACATGCAGCAGTTTGGTCATGGGAACCATGAGCGAGTATGTGAGCCATTGCGTTAGTTTGTGGAACGGCACAATATTCTCCCATGGGTGAGTCGGATGAGAGGGCATGACGTAACACGGCCAGGCGTCGCCAATTGAGACGCCATCAATCTGTGTTCGGGTCGAGGGCCAGATTGGTGTTAGGCTGTCCATGAGAGTGTTCCACAGGGTAGGAAGCGGTATAATTGGTATAGAAGATGCCTGCGTGGTCGGGTGCGAGAGGAGGTAGTCTGCCTAGGGTGAGTAATTGCAATTTGAATGTGACCAAGGGCATACCGAGCATGTTTCCTGGCCTCGCCTCTAGCCCAAAAACTTCTTGGTTTTGCAGAGCGTCTGCGAGCTTCAGCAGCAGGCTAGTGCGTCCTTGCAGGCCATCTATGGGATTTTCGTCCGAGACCTGCAGTCCGCGGGCCATTGCTTTTACATCCAGTTTCTTCAGTCCATTGCTGTCAACTTGGCACGGTTCGTTTGCGTCACTGCTGAACAAACCAGCTTTGAACATTTCGAGACTGGCCACGGCCAGCCCCTCACTTCGCCGGTAGATCTTGCCAGACTCTTTGCTGCGATACTGCCACTTTGTTCCCGCCCCGGCGTCGAGAAGAACAGAGACGAGGAAAAGATCAATCAAGCGACGGGTGCGCTCCTGATTGTCGACGGTCGAGGGCCACGATTGCATGAGCTGGTCAATGCGCGGTCGTCCACCCACTTCAAAATGTTGCCATCTGCCGTGTGGGGGAATCGAGGCATAGTCCGGAGCATAGTCTCGCTGGAGCAGAATTAGCGGCGGATTTGGCAAGAAATTGCGTGTGGACACACCTTGATAATGGACACGACGTAGCCAGCGACTTCGCCGAATTTAGACATGTCCACGGTAAAGTGCTTCAGCTGGTTCTTCTTGGCCTTTTCGAGAACAAGCCTGGACCGCTCACGGACGGCATAGATGCTGCGCAGGTAGGCGGCCGGGTCGAGGGCCGGGTCGGGGGCCTTTGGGAGGGGGACATCTGGGAAGGAAAAGGGCGCTTTGGAGCCGTTGGAGGAGGGCAGCGGGGACTTCAAGGAGCCATTGGACGTGTTTGGCTGGCTGCCGTTGGGCGATATGGCGGGCTTGGAGCTCTTGCTCTTGAAGAGACGCATGGCGACTTCAGGCAGGCGCGGTGGACGCAGAGGGGTGCAATGGACGCGGCTTCCGTTTTCTGGTGGAGGAGCGATCAGCCAGTCAGCCACGGTCGAGGGCAAGGACAAAGAGCGTAGATCTGAGGTGGGCCGGGCACAGTCCGAGCGGTGGTTGGGCACAGTCTGCGGAGGACCTGGCGCAGGGACACCCTGGAAGACGTCGGGAACGGGCGTCTGTCTGCACCGCAACCGTTGGAGGCCGGGATGGCGACTGCGACAGCGCGGGCCGGAGCAGCGACGAGCACGAAGGGCGGCGGCGGTCGGCGGCGGGTCAGCTGGAGGAGGAGATGGGCAGCACAAGCGTCAGCAGCGGCAGCAACAGCAGCAGCAGGAGAAGGGAGCAGAGTTAATGTTGTTTTGGCCGCAGAAGCGCGCGACCGTTGGGATGGAGCCATGGCCAGGGGATCTCAGATTGTGGATTCCACTGCCGGCCCCTGCTCCAGCGGCGAGCCGAGCTGTCGCGACGAGAAATGCGACCGACGCTCCTGGCCCTCCGCTAGCTGGTGCCCGGCTCGACGCGGTACGATAGTACAATTCGATCAAATGCCCTCCCGCAAGCTCGACGCCATGGACGCCATGCTCGCCATGCTCGCCATCCGCGCTGCCGTCCCACGAGGGCCCGCGTTACCTTCTTTCGACTCCATATCGCCAATAGTCGACACACTGCTCTCGCCTGCCCGCCCGCGCTCGCCTATTGAGCAACTGAGGCGTCGCCAAACTTGACCGTTGCTACCTGGTCGCCGGTCCGCCCACTCAGCACAAACCGTCCAGCGAGAGGGTGTGCGCCGGCCTCACACGTTGCCCCCGCCGCCTTCGCTCCTCCCTTGTCCAGCATAGCTGCCACCCCCCCGTCCTCCTCATGCCCGTCTTTCTTCTGGAATACCCATGTCGGCCCTCGGTCGCACGTCACGTCAATTCGTCCACAGGCCCACAGCACGCGTCGGTATGCATCCGCGGCTTGGTTAGTGGTCCTCTGCAAAGTTAAAAGATGCGCCAGCTTTGCCGCACTACAAAAGACCAGCTAACTCGAACAAGCCCGCGTCTGGAGCCCGCCTCCAGCCTTGCATGACTCTTGTGCCTGTGATGTGCTGGCCAGGCATCCATCTTGGGGACAATGCCATGTCTATCCGCATATAATGCACAAGCTTGTGCCACACCACCGCTGGACCAGAGGCCTCGAAACGCCAGCATTTGCCCTTCTCGACCGTTAAAGAACGTGCTGCCCGGGGTATTGCGCGGGACGGCAGCCCAAGGAGTGCTATCCATGGACACGGGATCGCGATTTGCGGGAGTGCTTCCCGCCTGGCTATACATAACGTAGCGTGTACGCTGCTGAGTCAAGGCGTTACTCAGGGTCAAACATGCCTAGCATCTTGAAGCAAAAGAGTCGACTTGCAACACATTCGACACGCTACTGTTCACTCTGGCTTTCGGGGGACCGTCTGTCGTTCCCGCGGCCTTTTGGCGGCGCGCTTGAGTAGTGTCTCCGAAGACGAGTCATGACGGACCCGGCACTTCTTCCACGATGCTGTGGCCCTGCCCTGCTTACGGTACGCGGAAGCAGCCGCGACACGAAGGCCGTGCATTGCTTGCGCGCATTCGTCGTGTTGCTTCGGTTCGCTAGATAGTTGGCGAGTTGGCGAGTTGGGGGAGCATACCATCTAAACATCCTCATCCAGGGGCCTTCTTTAGCTAGTCCAATGACCAAACTCTTTGTATCTGTAGCAGTCAAGAATGTGGCAACAACTAATTCAATCTATCAAATATTAGACCACCCTTGGGGTTCAGAGCAATTTCAATTGTGCCCACGACTGCATGGGACGCGATGTATTGGGGGCTTGCTCGGCGCGAGACAGACTACGAGGGTCAAGCTCAAGGAGAATTACCCCATGTAGAACGGCTTCAGCTTGTGGGACGCCACCAGAATAACCCACATCGTCCCCCAAGGCTCAAGCGCTGGGGCCCAAGTTGAGCCGTCCAGATTGAGATCTCACGTGGGGTGCAGCCACAGTGGCTTGCTTATACGCTAATCCAGAACGAGCTCCACTTTCTCGACGTTTGGGAACGCATGCGACAGCTGGTCCAACATCCGCGCAATCATGATATGACCCCCAGTTGCAGACGTGCAAGTGCGATCCTCTTTCTAATACGACAATGGATGATCTAGCTGGCCTCGACTGGTCAGCACCCAGCAAGCCGACTCCAACCCTCACTCCGACGCCGTCCCTCCCTCCCTTCCGCCAAAGCCCCATCCCCCAACTCTCTGGACGTTCGACGCCGCTCTCTGCCCAACAATCAGGTTCTAGTTCCTTTGCAGCGAGCAACAACCAACCACGAGCCCCGTCGAAGCCTGCCACGCCTGCAAACGACAGCTTTTCCGGGCTCGTGTCTCTAAATTCCTCCAAGGCGAGCACGAATAAGCTCTCACTTCAAGAGCGCCAGAAGCAGATACAGGAGGAAAAGCTACGGCAGGAGGCAGAGCGAAAGAAGCAATACGACTCTCACTTCGCCGGCGCTGATTCCCGCTACTGGGATTCGCTCGGAAGTGGAAAGAGCACTCCAGAGCCAGCATTGGCCGGCGTACAGCGACCGACGGCGAATCTCTCTGGCGGCCAGAGCCTCTCCAAGACTATAAACAAGCCATTTGCTGGCATAGACACTTCTTCACGCTCAACACCAAGCCAACCAGCCGACGATGACCTGCTTTCGGCGTTCAGCTCTACCGCCCCCGTCGATGCCTCCAGCCATTTCCCTCCACCCTCTTCACTCGCAAGCGGCCGAAGCACCCCGGCATATAGCGCACAAGGCTCCACAAGACATACACCGGCACCACAAACCGCAAGCAACGCGTTTGACGATGATGATGACATGTTTGGACTCCATAAACTTGCTCCAAAACCTTCCCCAAGCGCCCAAGATGTCTCAGGTGATGATGATATCCTGGGACTATTGGGGAAGCCGGTAACTGAATTCGAGGAATCACGGCAAAGGCAGGTCATACAAGAGCCTGAGGAGGAGCCTGAACAACGTCCATCACAACCTTCCAACCCACAGGACAAGGCCGTTGCCGAATTGGTGGATATGGGCTTCCCTGCGGACAAGTCTGCCATTGCACTGGCATCATCGTCCGAGTCTGGTACCAATGTTCAGGCTGCGGTTTCGTGGCTCCTAAACCAGGCTCACTCTGAAGCCAAACAGAAGACCTCGCAGCGCAACGGAAGTCGGCCAGGTCGCAGCCCTGACGAATTCGCCGAACGGCCTCGGCGCGGCGATTCTCGCGCAGACACAAGAGATTCGAGTACTGGTGGATCTGTGCCGGCTTGGATGCGCGGAGAAGAGGGGTGGAGTCGGTCAGGTCAAAGAAGACAAGATGGCACGTCCGGCGCACAAGACAAGGATGTTTCTCAATATGCAACGGACATTGGAAGCACTTTGTTCAAGTCTGCCAATTCACTCTGGAAGACTGGGCAGAAGAAGGTGCAAAAGGCCGTTGCGGACTTTCAGCAGGACGGTGATCCAAATGTACCGAAGTGGATGAGGAATACACAGAGCCCCTCTGGCTTGGGTGATGAAGATCGCAAAGCACGGCAGGCTGCAGCTGCGGCTGCTACAGACGAAGCCATGATGCTGGAATCTGGTGGTCGTCCTGCAAAACCACCTCGCTCAAGTGAGAACCGTCACCATCAAGAACCTCCTGTAATACGGCAACGACGTGAACAAGAACAGGGTCGTAATGGGCTGCCAGATCGCATGGCATCACAATCCCCATCCTTTCGACAACCGGCCCAATTCTCGGATAAGCGTCCAGCTGCCAAGTTAACCCGTCAAGATATCGACGAGCAAAGCGCCCAAGCCTATGTTAGTCCTGCCCGGCGAAAGAAACCCGCACCCCAGCCAACTCAACCGGACCTGTTTTCAGCAGCCCAGTCTGCCCCGTCGCCACCATCCTCGCGACGACAAACACCAGCTCAGTCGAACAACCCGTTCTTACAAGCAAGCACTGCGACAAGCGCCAAGAGTAAAAGTCCAGCGGCCACGCCTCCTCCACCGAGGCCAAAGGCCCCCCCGAGACAGATACCTCCGGCGTCCTCGTCTGCTCTTACCACATCAGCGGCACATCGTCAGAAAGGATCAGAGGCTTTTAAGCGCGGAGACTATTCAGCAGCACATACTTCGTATTCAGCAGCATTATCTCCCTTGCCGCAGTCACATCCTGTTACAATAATATTATTGTGCAATCGGGCAGTGACGAACATCAAGGTGGGCGATCCGAAAGCTGCAGTTGCAGACGCCGATGCGGCTCTCGCAATCATAGGAATCTCCCGAGGAGAAGGAGAGAAGATTGCTATGGGAGGTGGCGAGGGAGACAAGGACATGAAGGACTTCTTCGGAAGAGCCCTCATGCGCAAAGCCGAAGCCTTGGAACACATGGAGAAATGGGCCGATGCTGGAAAGGTCTGGAAAGATGCAGTAGAGGCTGGAGTCGGCGGCTCGATCAGTATTCAGGGACGAAACCGATGTGACAAGGCCGCAGGCGGAGCAACCAAACCGGCTACTCCAGCTCCAGCGAAACGGCCTCCTGTGCGAAAACCACCTCCAGCGAGACCCTCTGCTCTTTCCGAGCTAGGCGGTGCGTCGGGCGCGGAAAGCGATGCTGTCAAGAAGCTGAGACTGGCCAATGCCGCTGCCGACAAGGCAGATGACGAGAAGTTTGCTCTTACAGACCAAGTCGATGCGAAGCTTGTGTCTTGGAAGGGGACCAAGGCTGACAACCTGCGCGCTCTCTTGGGCTCTCTGGATAAAGTGCTGTGGCCGGAAGCAGGTTGGAACAAAGTCAACATGAGCGACTTAGTGATGCCAAACAAAGTCAAAATTATTTACATGAAGGCTATTGCTAAAGTTCATCCTGACAAAGTAAGTGTGGTCACCGAGTTACGAAGCGTGAGAATTAACAATGCCTCAGATCTCTCAAACAGCCACTACAGAGCAGCGGATGATTAGCGCTGCTGTTTTTGCGACGCTGAATGAAGCGTGGGACAAGTTCAAAACGGACAATGGGTTGTGATGCATGAATATTAGATTATGTGTGGGTGGCTGGTTGGTTTGAATTCTGTGTTCTTTAAGCGATTATAGATATTCTTTTGACGATTCATAAAGCTCATGGCCTGATTATAAGTTGCCTAACATCATCCTGAGTGGCGGGACGCCCACTCCACTATATCGGGACATTGTTATCATTTTACAGCACAACAAAGCTAATAACGAGCTAGAAATATAGGTATTCTCAGGATACAGATATTGAACTCTAAGCTTCTTAAGATATAATAACTGTTGGGCGTAAATTATTCTTACCGTGCAATACCACTTCTCGCATGAGCCCAGCACGACGCTGTCGTCTTTGAGAGACTAGAACTCGCGAAAAACTTCGTATGTCCCGCTAAAAGGCCTGTATGCTATACAAAGATATGGAAAGACTCTATCCTGAGCGATGCGATTGACTTTTAGAGTAACCATCCCTCTACAGCGATTAGATCGCCTTGATGCAAGAGTTTTATAGGGCTGCCTCGTTCGCCAAGTGTATTGAAAGCCGAAGGTAGCGTAGCGCATGACATAGGTAAGCTAGGCCGAGGCCCTCTTGAATAGATCGAGCACGCTGCAAGGCTTTAGAAGTATGACTTGTACAGCGGCCTGCTCGACCGTCTCTCCACAGATAACATAAACTGCCAGCAGTTCCCGTAAGAGAGCCTTGATGAATAAAGACTCCCAGTCGACAATTGCGCATCTGACGCTCGATCCAGCTTTCCAGAGGAACCTTGTGGAACGATAGAGGAAGGACCGTGAAGGTTGACAGCACTGTACAGTTTATCCTTGAGACACAGACTTCAAGCTGATACACAAATAGAACACCCCGAGAGCGTTAATCTAGAAAGTACACCGCTACTCTTCTCTCACGATGCGATTACTTCAAATCGACCCGAACGATGACTTGAGCGAACGCAGATTAACACCACACCTCAATGGGGACCTTCCATCGTACACAGTACTATCGCATGTATGGGGAGAATACCCTCGAGCGCTGCAAAACGACTCTAATCTCAAGTTAGCGTTCCCCTCCAAAGCTTCTAGACATCGGATACATCGTATGCCCGCAAGTGGCGAGATCCGAGTGTTAGACCTTCTTCCAGGGAAAAGTGGCCCTGTCGAGTGCGAACTTCTGCATGTCTCCCTCGATAATAGTGCAAATCATGAAACCCTTTCGTACGTCTGGGGCAATCAGAATCACAACAAGGTCGTAATCGTTGATGGAGTTGAAAGCAAGGTCACGCCGAACCTTGAGAACGCTCTTCGACGTCTTCGCCATCCTGCGAAGAAGAGACGGCTATGAGTTGACCAGCTCTGCATCTAACCCTATAGTGCTAGGTAAGAGCTGCGTGAGCTTGCTAGTGTTTCGTAACCTGGGCCTAAAATAGCTCTATTGAACACTACCTTAAGCTAATTGCATATAATCCTGCTAGATGTTTCACGAGTATTGTTAGCGTTTAAAAAATAATGCTGTTATTATATTGAGTAAGTTAGCTGCATATATAGAGTATAGGCACAATCAGCATAACGCCGAGAACCTAGGCGTTTTGTTCTCTTCCATCTCCCGCTTTGGCTACTATTTTACTTTGGTGGGATTTCGTATGGCGTTGTCGACAGGAAGATCATTTATGAGACGACGCCAGGCACTGCTAAGCGAGAGATTGAGCTAAGAATTGATGAGCAATGTCACGAAAACGGAAGTTGCAAAAACACTCATAGATTAAAAGACTTCGAACTAATTGCCTGCATCTTAGACCATTGAGAAGAATTCTTGTCAGGGACTTCTAAATCCTCTGCTTCTTCCGATAGCATGTCCCGAGCTAAGAGCTTAAGAGAAAGCTTTACGACCTCAGCCCTGTCGCAAATAGCCACTCACTGAATAGCAAAATAAGTGCGGTAGTAGAGGACTTCACTCGTTAGATTTGCAGCTTGCTCGTCAATGTCTCTCTCGAATCGTCACTCGAAATCATATATAAGGTCGGTTTGGACTCTGGAGCAGCGAGAAGCATCCGACAAGCCGGGAACTGCCATGTTCGACTTGCTGGAGAGATCGTCCTCAGTCCTCCAGAAACCCTGGAGAACTTTGATGTTGCTATCAAATCAATGATTATTGATGAAGGTATTGACGCGGCGGGCTTGTCCCGAATTTAGATTAAGGTATGGAACTGCCGACATTGAAGAGGTTCTACGGATAACGTTACGGAGGATCCCGACGAGCCTACTGTCGCGATGGCGTTTCAAGCTCGGAGAAAAAGCTACCTGCTCTGTTCTCCTCCTGATCCTCTATCCACAACCTCATTGTCGCTCTGC
>ML996144.1:32203-198098 GCA_010093805.1 Polyplosphaeria fusca | reverse complement strand
GAGGATATATCGAACAATTGTCTGCTCTTCGGTAGAGGTAAGCTTCTGGCAGTAAGATTGTATACTGGCTCGAGAGCCTCGTCCGTTGTATCTGTACTGGAGGGTCTGGGGAGGGATATTAAACGCGGCGGCAGCGCGTCGCACGCTTGAAAATTGATGTTGCTTAATAGCCTTAATAGCAAGCTCTATTCTACCCTCTTGATGAGTAAGAGACTGTTGAGTTGGTTGAGACATTACGTGTTTAGATAAATTGTTGTTCGTCTTGGCAAAACTGACCCGCTCGGTGGTTTGACCCGCTCGGTGGTGGAGTACGTTATAGACAAAGACATCTAGTATTAGTAGACTGCATCTTCTATAAATATAAATCTCAATGCATCGAAAATATCGATGATCCATATTCCATCTTTGCGGGACATCATCATTAACTAGACGCTCCCATTCAACATCTCATTACCTAGTGCGCTTGGTAACGCAAAACACACTGCATCTACACTAGAGGGAAATGGTTTTTATAGAGCTCAGTAAAGGTGCAGAATGCATGCATCTCCGCACACATGTATATTACTGCGTCCCACAAAACTAGCATTTTCTAATTTGAAAAACTTTCTGGCGCAAAATACATCCAGTCTGAGTAGGACTACTTTGTATTCGAAAAGTTTTCCTTAAGGTGAAATTCTACGCAAGATGCATGCGAACGAAACCGCAACGTTTTCAGTTCCCAGAGTCGCTTCTCACCGCAGGAACGCTGATCAGTTGCACTTCTAGATATAATCGTGTTGTTGAATGGGCTATCTTGTCATGCATCAATCGAGATAGCAGGATCCGTCATGCATCAATCGGGATAGCAGGATCCGTCATGCATCAATCGGGAATCCTAAGTGTGATCAGATCACGGTTGTACGTACGTACGGGGGTTCAAAGGTTGGTATTCATTCTTGTCTCTATCTAACGCGCGCGGAAGCGTTTTCGGGTTCTCCCTGATTACGTACACGATCACATGACTAGGTCATGTGATATTAAAGGACTACAACTGCGTACGGACACGTGTGGTATTTTTCATTTTGCTTTCAAACCCGAGCATCACACAATCAGGCAGAAAGTCGAACATCTAAAACACCCAGCCTCAGGTCCAGCCGCGCATATTCGTTCGAGAATTGACGTTTCGATGCAAGTACACTATCGCATGCACCGTAATGTGCGGGTTTTCAAACACCTATATCTCAAAGTCGAAGTAAAGGCTAGGACATAAGTCTTTGCAACGAAAGCTTTTTTATGTCTCGCAAGGACAAACATTTCGATCCTGGGCGACTGTTTTAGCAACTAGATTCCAAATGTGCGCGCATGCGCAACAGCTTAGGCAGATATTTCTAAGATTCAAAGACTGCGCCATGCATCGTCTCTAGAAAGTGGCACTTTTAATAAATTGAATGAGCTGTGTGAAGAAAGAAAGGAGAGAGGAGAGTAATTAAAGGGTTTATATACCTTTTGGAAGTGGGGCACAGCCGTGTGTCCGTGATCAGCCCACCGCAACATGCAATCGCCATTGACCGGATTTCGACATCTTTACCCGGCACGAGAACAGAAGTGCACCTCACACATGCAAGACAACGTGATCATACATCTCAATTCAGAGCATCTACACTGCTCCATATATCCTACCACACGGTTCGACACGCTCCCTCTACTACTTGAACTAACAGCCCGCCATTCTCCCACTACCCGATACTCTCCGCAATTGAAAAGATTCAAATCGTGCAGTCATAAACATCTCGCACCGCCATTAAAAGCAGAGATAAAACGCCAGTCCCCAGTGTCCTGCATATTCCAGCAGTGACCATGACACTCGGGGAGCAATGCAGATGCCCCGATGATGTTCCGTGAATTACATGTGCCCGAAAACAAACAGTGTCGTGAAGCTTCGAGAACAAAGTGTTTCCTTTGCTCGAAGTGGGGTCGTAAAATCATGAGAAGATGATTCCGTCGACAACGTAACCGAAGTCGAGGTCGAGGTGAATCATCCAAAGCAAGGCGAGGTAAAGCTTTTGGGGGATCTTGTGTCGTACACGCCGTGTCGGCAAACGCTATCATCGTACAATGGATGTGAGGGGGTAGGTGTACTGCGAATAGAGCCACGAAAGGGCGGTTCGCTGGGTTTGGTCGACCATGAGATGCAGTGTAATCGAAAAGGAAAGCCATTGCCGGAATATACAAAGGGACAAGAGCCTTTATATATTCCTGTTGTCAAGGCAAGGTCCAAGAGTCGAAGTGCATCATGGGTGGGGTAGATATCGTCCTGGACGTCATGCATATCCAGATTTGACTGAAGATGGCGACAGATCTCGGCTCAGATCTCGACCAAGGTCTTTCAGCTGGTGTCCATCATGTCCATCGCTTCCACATCGTGATAAAGGACCTCGTCGGATGGTCCCCAGTTTCCTTCAAACACGGTCGCTCCCGAGCGACGGCGATGCTCAACCCACTGGCAGCCCCGGCTGTAGTACACCTGATCGATATATGGTCGCTGATGGGGGTCCGGATGCATCATTGAATAGACGAGTCTATCCAGAGCATCCTCGTCTGCCTGGTCTCGCATGAATATCGGAGGCTCTTCGAGAAAACCTGCCGGCTGGCTCTTGAAACTCGAGATGCGAACAAACTTTGGGCGATCGTCTCCAGGCTCAGACATGCAGATGGTTTCCGTCGATCCATTTGCATTGAGGCTAGCAGCGTCATCGTCGATAATGTCGCCATGAGAATCCCGGTTGAGACTGCTGTCCGAGCTCCACGTTAGACTAGGGAGGCCCGAAAAGTCGCCAGACCGATAGCGGCGCCAATGCTCGCCGTTGGGCGGGAGCTGAGCATTCATGGCAATCTCCAGCATAATCATGCCAAGCACATAGATGTCGGTAGCCTTGCCAACACGACCGGTTAGAGCTTCTGGGGCAAGGTAATGGCGATCGCCCTCATGGTCAATGTCGTCGGGAACAGGAAGTTTGCAAGCCATGCCAAAGTCGGCAATCTTCAAGACGCCTTCCCAGTCAATAAGCACATTCGCCGGTTTTAGATCGAGGTGAATGATGTCGTTATCGTGCATGTATTTGACGCCCTGGAAGTGAGGTTAGTCAACGACTTAAGTGGAAAGGGAATGAAGACTTACCATAGACAATTCCAGGAGTATCTTCCAAATCCTGAAATCATCCAGACGACCCTTTATTCCAGCTTGATCGAGGAAATCTTGGAGATTGCCGTTCTCACAGTACTCAGTCTGTATGTAGAGATAGTGATGCTCGATCCAGTGGTCGGTGAACGAGAGGATGTGCTCGTTACCACGTAGCTCCTGGAGCATTGCGACTTCGCGTAGTCGCTTGTCGCGGTCCAGCCTCCCGACTATAGGCTTCTTTGCTTTCTTGATGGCCCAGACCTGGTTGTTTGGGGTACCTGCAAAAGAGACCTGTTGACCAATCGGCTGAGAGACTTGGTAGACGACTGAAAATTCGCCCTTTCCAAGGATGCTCTGGTGAACAAATCTACCCTTCAAGCTTTGGTCGATATCCTTCTGGTTTCCTCCGACTATGGGGGTCATCGCTCCATGGGACATACCGAAGTAGTTCACGTCACGGGGGGTAGTGGGTGTCGCAGGAGGAAATGGGATGGAGTTACGGCGGTTGCCAGAGATGGACAACCTGCTGGGGTCCGGAGGGGCAAAGGAGTCGAGCGGTGTGTGCGGTGACGACCCAAAAAGCGATGTTGTCGTCTTCTCAGCAGCCGGTGGGATGTCGATGCTTGGTGTGCCGATTGGAGCAAAAGTGTCAGAAGCAAGTGACACTCGTCCTCGCATGGCGTTGCGCCTCAAACTGTTCTCCTTCGATCGCCGGCCGTCGCTTTGTTTCGTTGGCGTTGGCGGCATGTCCTCATTGCTGGATTGACTATCCGTCATGTGGTTACCGGATGGTGAAACCGAATTCTCGTCTCCATCAATGCTGACGAAGCTTCCCCGCCTCTGGTGGCTGGTGCTGAAATCACCGAATAATTTGCCGCCCCTGCCTAGTGACGTGGTGGAGTTCAATGATGTGTTGAAGATAGACGGGGTGCTGGGGGAGCCAGACTCGGGCTCTGGTCGGGGAGGAATCTCGAAGATACTTCTACGAGCGAACGTGGGAGTCGTGGCTCCAGAGGGAGGGAATGAAAACCGCTTCGAGGGAGTATCGGGCATGTGCGGTGGCTCCATCTCGTCTGCTGGTTCCTGGAGATTCACGTTTCGCTTCTTGGACACGAGACCAGTCGACAGGAACACAACCGCTTCAGGTGCTGGTGGAGCCCACTTGTTGGGCGTCTCCATTGATCCATGAACATCGGTCTCAGCTCGGGGTCGTGTCGCACCGACAGGCAATGATTTGGAGAATGCATGGATTCGCGGAGCGGCTGGAGGCGGAGCATACGCTAAAATGCCTGGAGTGCCGAAGGGTGTGTGAGAAGGCGATTCGTCAACCGTGCTTGATCGTGAAGACGATGGCGTTAGAGTATTGGACAGCGGGTGAGGTTGCTGCTGCCCGACACCACCTCGAAGACTAGGCATGGCGAATGGAGTCGGCTTCCGTACCGGCGTTGATTGCGGGGCGTTGAAGCCAAAGAGACTCGACCCGTCGAGGGAATGGCGGTTCGAGTTCCTCGAAGCTGGGTGCGAAGGAATGGCAAACTCTCCAGTTGGCTTAGCACGGGCAACGCCAGACCCGTGTCGCTGTGAAAGGGTAGACTTCCGTAGCGACGAAGTCTTCCTGAGCGGGGATTGGGTGCTGACAGCCGGCGAGGAGAAGGAGTATCCGAGTCCAATGTCAGTATCAGAGGGCTGTTGCGGATCGTCGGTGGACGTTCGCGGTGTTGCAATGTTGTCGAAGATGTTCTCGAAGTCTGTGCCGAAAGAAGTCGCGCCATGTAGACTGCGGCGCTTAGCGACTGGGCTGGTCACACTCTTCGTATCTAGGTTCATGACGCCGTCGCTGCGCTTTAAAGGGCTCGACTTCGCAGGCAATAAACAATTGGCGCCTGGTGCGCTAGAGTCTGTCCGCGAACGCGCAAAGTCCATGGTTACAGGACGATCGCGGCGCGAGGGCTTGTCCGTAGACTTGTGCTCCATGCTGCCGTTGACCATCTCTTCGAAACTCGGCTTTCGAGGGGTGTTTTCCTCGTCAGAGGTGCGTCGCACTGCAAAGAAGGGCGAGGCGTTTGCGTTACCGCTCGACTCAGCAAGCACGCGGCGCGGCGACTTGGAGTTTGTGCGGGTGCGAGGTGAGGATCGGAAGGGTGCAGTTCGGCGCAGATTGAACTTTTTCTTCGGCGGCGGTGCTTGCGGTGTCGAAGAGGGTGATTGCTGGCTGTTTGCGACGGGACTCAGGTCGATCGGGGCTCTGGTGATAAAAGCGCGCGAGAGGGCAAGCGGAGAGCCGGGTGAGTCGGTGGTTCTGGTGCGCAGCTGGAAGCGCGAAGGCTTTGAGGGCGAGCGCGAGAGGGAGCGGCGGAGCTGTTGTATAGGCGACAAGGTCTCGAGCCGGTAGCTGTGGGGATGTGTTGGTGAGGGCAGGTGCATGATGCCGCCCGTTTCACGGTGCGGCGTGTAGGCGAAATCCATAGTTTCTGTGGTGAGGCGGTTGCCCGGGCACTCGCGGCGACAGTGAAAGGCTGGTCGTGTGATGCTCTGACGGTTCAGCGCAATGACGTGTTTGAGACGGCAGGTGCGAAGAGATGTGTCGGTCAGAGGCTATGTGAGATGATCATGAAAGAGGGATCGTGTTCTCAATCGATAACGATGGCGCAGAAGTGCATGGGAAAGGCGAGGAGGGCGTGGTATGGATGCGTGGAATGCTGATGACGCCTTCGCCTTCACAGGACAGTCGCGGCTTCTCGACCTTCCACCTCAACGAGCAATGGCCGACGGCGGGGCGCGGCGCTCCATGCAAGAGTCGCAGGGAATGGTGTCGAGGGCGAGGGCGATGCAGGCGACGGGTATATGGGGAGAGGGCTTTCGTGGCGGTGGGCGATTCGCTGGCCGTGGTGGAGCGATGGGGAGGCAGGAATGCGCGTCGAGTAAACAACACGCCACACGGCAGCGGCGACGCCCGATGGCTCGCAGAGGCAAGAGCGACGTGCAGAGCGGGGGCGCAGAAGGTGAGGGGAGGAGGAGGAACAGCAGCAGATGGCGCGCAGCGATGGGAGGACCCTTTGTGCGCTGGCTCTGCGATCGGACGGGGATGATGGATGGGTGGACGGAGGCAGGACGCGCTCGCGTTCGACTGTTCTTTTTCCGCCGTGGCCGGGGGATTTGTTTGGACGCTCGGGCCAGCCCGCTTAGGTGCGCCCTGCAGCTGCCCGTTGGAATCGCACCTGCCCCAATTTAATGGGCCAGCCGCGATGCACTTCGAGTCCGACCTTTGTATCACGAGCTGCGCGAGAACGAGACGGCGGGACTGTGAAATCTAATCCGCTCTCCAGCTGTGGCCGCCGTTGGGCGTGGGCCGTGGATGGCCGCTGTTGCCTCGGCCGCCTTGGTGTTGTTATTATTGTTGTTGTTGTTCTTCGCCACCCCGACGTGTTGTTTGTTTACATGGCCGGAAGGAAGATCGCCCACCACCCAACGTCCTGGTCTCGGGCCTTCGAGGTGTCCACGACCCATGGGCCATGACATAGGCAGAGTGCCAGGGTGTGGCGTCTGCGCCGCCGTTTGCTCAGATGAGGCAATTTCTCGACCGTCATGCGGTGCGAAAAGGGGCCTAGGGAGCGGCCCGCCAGGCCTCACCGTGCCTCACCGTGAACTTGCAAAGGGACCCGACGACGCCCGACTGCTTAAGCCTCCACATTAAGATCGCCACATCCAGCGAGCCTCCATGACTTGCTTCTATCGATTGTGTCGTACAGGCGCCCCAATCGATACCGCGAAGCAGCTGTGTGAAGCGCGCCGGCGCATTGGCGCCTTGGACACTGTCGCAAGCCCCGTCATTTGCCTGGCCATCCGCAGCGGCTGATATTTGTGTAATACACGTACGACGGCGGCGCCGCAGCATTTATAGGAATATCAGCTCTCCTATCCAATATAGCGAATATTAGTTCAATCTTATACGAGCATCTCCTCATCTTCCCAGAGTCTGTCCTCGTTAGCAAGGCACAGACGTGTTCCTGAATCGCTCTGAATGAATCGCTCTAGATGAGAGACATGGAAGGTTAAGGTTTGTGGCGTGTTTGGGGTACAGTAAACATCAGGAACGGAACGGACGCCGAGGCCGTTGTTTCCTGAACCTTGGTGGTGTTGATACACCCCCAGACTTTGGCCTTTCGATGTCCTCCCCAACCCCGATTTCAGCCATGGGTGACAGTGTCATGTTAAGACAATGCAGCTCGGAGAAAAGCACTTGCATGTCGCGTGATCCGATGCAATGCAAAAGTAAGCGCGTTTGTGCGGAGCGAACGTCGAGCTCCTATCTCACCAATCAGGATTGCTTTTGGTAATCATTACACTCCCAGCACATTCGACACACGCACACGCAAAAAGTCACAGTTACAACACCACGTGAAGCAGCCACTGACACGTCTCGGACCCCGACGTGCAGGCCTCGGGCACCTTGACCGAATGTCGTACAGCCTCACTCAGCTGGAGCCTGACATGATGTGAGACGGCACGTTTCAAACGTGTGAGAATTACCCGAACATTATAGCTCGTCTTGATTGTCATGAGAACTAGTCTTATTGGACATGACAAAAACAATACGCGATTGTGTTTCACTTCGGGCTGCAGGCACGGCCAGTTCGAGCCCAGTTACGGACCCAATGCACTTGCTGCCTCAACTTGCCGGGTAGCTTGGGGAATCCACGATATCCATGGATGCTTCCCCGCCACGTGTAAATGCACCCCACCGGCCTCCACTCCGGCTTACGCAAATTCGGCCGAAAACTCGCAGCCCTTGTCTTTCAACTTCTCTATCAAGTCCATACCGAGGAAGCTGGGCGTCTGCATCCCGCTCTTGCCATTGAGATCCCCGCGCTTGGCTCTCGCCGCCAGCAATCCTGCCGCTTCGGTCGCAGCCATGGCAGATATATGCACAATCGAGCCTTTCCAAACAAACTTTCCTCTCATTTTAGTTCCGTCTTGTCCAACGCCAATGGCCTCGATGATTGCGCTTTCCGACTTTGCGCTGACCTTCCAATCTGGGCCAGAACCTGGCTCATAGCTCAACCTTCGGAGAAGTGCCCGGAAGATGGGGAGAGCAAGGAGTAAAATCGCGGCGTTTGTGAAAAGGTACGTGACGATGGCAGCAACGGCACTTGCTGCCGGCTCGTGTTCTGTGTATCTGAAGTTGTCGCCAAAGACTGTGGGGTTGAGATAACTGGACCGCTGCACGATTGCGCTGTTCGATGCTCCCACGATACTCCTTGTCAAAACTCCGAGATCTGGGTGCCGACGATAACCTAGATGTGTGGGCACTTCGCCCGGTCGCTGATGCGGCCTTGGCTTTTTTGGTACCATGCAGTCAGGGTCCGGTTGCAATAACCAGCCGACTCCATAACGTTGAGCCGAATCGAGGACCGTAGTTGCGCTTCCCCCTTGCATACCAGATAGAGTGAGTTTGCCACTCGCAGTGATGCTTTGTGTGCCCTTTCCGCTTGCTTCTTTGATCTTGGAGGCCATGTGCCACGCCAGCAAATCTGGAGGCGCACTTGACATGGAAGCCGCGTGAATAATGATCGCTCCACTTGACATCGCAAGCTCGTCATATCGCTTCACCATCTCGGCGATCCAAGGTGTTTCCGTAGAGCTGTTACATGTTGGTCTAGAATTGTTGATGGTTGTCTTTGAACGTACAAATCCACATAATGCGTACCTTCTGCGGCGCATGCTTCGACAACTGGTTCAGAGTACCGATGATATGGCCCTACGCCATTGATGACAACATGAGCTTGCTTAACGAGTGAATGAATTGAGTCTGTCGTGAGCCCGGCCAGGATTGTTTTTGGGGGGGTTCGATCCTGATTCAAACCTATCAATCGGTCCTGAAGGCTTTCAAGTCTTGAAGGCGAGCGTCCTGCGATTGCCCATTTGAGACTAGTGGGAAAGTGCGTGGTGATGTGCTCTGCGCATATTGTGCCAGTGTACCCAGTTGCTCCAAGCAGGATTATATCGAACTCAGCAGATGATGGTTTCATTGCCGACCCGACGTCTTCCTGCTACCAATCTCGTCGCGTTAGAAATGCGTGGCGTGTTCGTCGACCTGCAAAATCCAGATGATAATACCTCGTGTTCTGGAGCTGTATTGTTGAATTAGTTAACAAAGGATACACGACAAATGTAGCTCGTCTTGTTGCAGGTTCAGATAAAATTTCGATCGAAGATTTAATGTCAACCGACGGACGAAATGTTTTCTTTGATTTGAAACCAAAAGTTTGATCTTTGTTTATTGCCATTTCGGCGAATGTCTTTTCGGAGTTCGGAGTTCATGGTTGAGGGCTTCCAGAATGGGCAACCTCGATCTGGCTATCGAGATGAAAATCTCTGGAATTTTGCACTCAAATAATCAAACCGAGAGCACAGGAATCCCGTTGCCCATGGCGAAAATGGGTTCTCTTTCTGTCGCGTTGACTATGTTTAATATGTTAGTTACCACCATTCAACACAGGGATGAACAGTGGTACCTATAGTGAAGAAAAGTACCCCCAGTTCGTCTGCATCCTCCAGCCATAGCTCTGTTCTGTTCTCGAGATTTGTCCCGCTTTGTATCGCAGCGAATTCTCGCATCATGTAAGGATATTCTCCCCATTGCTCGAGATAGCAATTATAAAGCTCCTCCCACTTTTCCCTGGTCTCTGCTTGCCATAGAAATTTGGGTGCAGGGGCAGGCATGAACCCGAGCTGGCTGCATTCAAATGATGGGAGGCCATGATGGACGCTGTACGCCCAGTGGAGCAGATAGAGTGAGAAGATGGCGCGTCGTTTCGCGGTCACGTGCAACCAAGATTCCCATGATGGGCGCTCATGATCCCGCTCCTCGGTCAACATCAGGCCCGTTTTTGCTACGTATGATACCATCTTCTGGAGACACAGAAAGATGGCGGGATCGACCAATGAAACAGCTATTTGGGAACAACCCGGATACATCAGCATGATTGTGTACATGGTCAACGCTTGTAATGCTGATAGAAGATGCCTCTCGTCCATGGAGCGGTACTGCGAATTGTAAGCGTATGTGATTAATCATTGAGTGGAATCTGCGAACCTGCTGGAAGAGAACGCGCATCTCTTGGATGATGGCCTGCCGTACCACATCAGCAGATCCTTCGCCCTGGCCAGCCCATATTTTGGCCATAGTTATGCAGTTGGCCACGGGCGGAAACATTGTAGGAAGTCGTACGTTGGAATGATGGACCATTGGAGGAATTTGGAAGCCTTTTCCGAGCGCTTTCGGCCAGGTCTTCATCACGCGTAGCAGAGTTTCCATACTGTGCTTCACGAGTGGAGGGGTTGATCTTGGCGGGCCATGGTTCCACAGCATCCAGTCATTTGGCCCAAAGTCTCCGCTTTCGGTGGAGGTCTCTGAGCAAATCGCTCCTGGTTCGAGTAAAAATGGTGTCGGGGCGGTCAAGCATGCTTCGATTTGGTTGTCTGGAGTCCCAGCGACTGACCATGGGAATGGAATTAAGCTGTCTCTCTCGGGCAGTTCATGGAATTCGTCAATCGGGGGAGCACCGCCGTAACCAAATGCTGCCAACGGCGGATCGAGATTGAGATTCAAATCAGCACTGTGGCGTGACTGTCAGCAATCTTTTATTTGTTCCAAGACGGATTCTTTGCGGCTAGCACCTCCCGATACAGCACATGGCAGGAGCTGGTGATAAGAACCTTGCACGGGGGCGCAAAGGAGCCTCGGGGCAAGAATTGGAATCATTGGGAATAAAGAAATACTTACCCCAGTAGACTAGAGGGCGCTTCAGAAAAGTTTATTGGTGCAGCCTCTGCAACAGAAAAATTGACCTCGTTTTCATCAGAGTGATCATTGGCACTCCCCGCATCGTGATCAGTCGCATCTGGAGACGATGTGCTCGTCCGGGTACCCCTGGTCATCGGAATAATATACTCGCAAACGGTATCGCGGCTCTCACAACGAGTACACTTTGGGCGCTGTAAATCGCATTTTGTCTTCGAACTCGTACATGCACGACAAGACTTCTGACGCAGGCTTGGGGCTGGGCCCGGGGCGCATCTCTTAGAGTGCCTGACCAGGGAAGATTCTGCGCAGCTTTAGACGTTCGAACGGCCGAATGAGATACACAAACTTACTCTGAGTGAAAGTCTTCCTGCAGATTGAGCATCGCATCCGCGAGTCCATTTTAGGCAAGACTAAAATGGTAAGTTCGTAAAGACTACTTGTACTGCTTGTCCTCGGGGTTCCGACTAAATAATGCAGAGTCGACGGCCGAGTTGATGAGCTCAGGACCGACGGCTTTCAATTTCAAATACAATCGGAACCGCCACCACGGCCGATGACTCAAGGCAAAAATAGACACGAGAGACAAGACAGTAGCATATGAAGTAGACAGGGAGACGTCGCAGGCGGAACAGTCACCATTCGGCCTTTGCGTGGTGAGAGGGGTGGGTTCCACCTGCCTTGCTTATGAATGCCGCACTAAGCCATCTGTGGATTTAGCGCCACTCAGCGGTTCTACACCTCAACTCCCGTTAAAACCGCTACATTCAAAGCCCACACTGGGTATTATGTCACGCAAACATCTTCGCTTTGCGAAAATCGTCCGTCGACCACCCAGGCAGCCACCTCAGTACACCGCCAGTCCGCCCAAACCAGCAATCCGATGGCTCGACGACTCGCCCAAGGAATCTGGGGCTGCGTACCCGGAATTCCGAGCCCGCCCGTGACCTCTGGGCGCGACTTAGTAATGCCTTCAAGGGGCATATGAAGGGCAAGGCTTGCATACGGAAGGCCTGTACCTGCTGCAACCATCCAGCCCATTCTCTAACCCAAACCGGGCCTCCACGCAGCCTGCTTTGACCTGGTTCATTCTTGGCGAATCCTCCCACCTTATCCCCGATCATGACCATCAATCACGTCTTCGTGTACGTCAAACGCACGCGCATGCCAGCAATGCGGTCGTTCTACAAGACTGTATTACAGCCCCTGGGGTACACCGAGATGATCCGTGCCTTCGAGGAGAAGACGATTGGCTACGGCAGCGACTACCCATATCTCTGGCTCCAGGCTGTACCCGATGATCATCAGCCATATCCCGTGCACGTTGCTATTGATGCACCAAGTACATAATCTTTTGCCGTGTTGGGCTTCGCACTGACGCGAGCAGATAATGATACCGTTGACGAGTTTTACAGTCTGGCAATGCAGAATGGTGGCGCAGACAATGGTAAACCGGGCATTCGTAGTCAGATGAGTCGGCAGCCTTACTACGCTGCCTTTACTATCGACCCTGAGGGTAACAACCTCGAAGCGGTCTGTGTCAAAAAGTGACACTATACTGGGAACACTGATCGGTAGCCCCGATTGGGCGCTAGGTGATGGTGTAAGTGAACCTCACGGGCCTCCCTCGTTGGCCGCTGAATAATTATTCTACAGACGAATACAGCCAACGCTGGACAAGCCGTGATATCGACGATACCGACAGCTTGGTTGGGAGAGTCATCAATGGTACAGCCCCGATCTTCAGCGGACGAAACTGTGGAGTATTTGGAATGAGTGAACTCAGGGTGGCTCGGATTTCGGTGTTTGAAAAGCTATCGCCGGAGAGTTCGATCATAATGTAGTGCTAGTCTTGAATCATTTGCTACTATCCTGAATGCCGTGTTGAAGCAGACTACCGCATCGACAGATCCAAGGCTCTGCCCTCGCAACTCATCACACATCCCTGGCCCTATCCTTCGTAGTATCCGTTCACGGACCTGAAGATTTGTGAGCTTATGGGCCATTGTTGTACTAGACGTTGCACTCTTTCCTGAATCCTCAATAAGGTGCTTCCTTTGCAAAAGCCTCTGCCCTTGCAACTCATTACACATCCCTGGCGCTATCCTTCGCGGTACCTGTTACGGACCTGAAGCAGGGTTGGCTTACGGGTCATTGCCGTGCTGGACGTTGCGCCCTCCCCCGAATCCTCAATAAGCTGTTTGCTTTGAAATACATTAGCAAGTTTCAGCTACTGCTAGATCCCAACTATCTACTAGTAGTCGCTTGTGGCTTTATTGTTGCTCGTGCACTGTTCACCGTCCAAATCCCATTAGATTGGAACGCTTCTATTAATTACCAGAAAGAGATGAGATGGTTTATACATAGCATCCGTAGTTAGGCATCCAAGGCATGTTGTAGCGCATGGCACCAGTGGTCCAGCAAGGCCTGAATCCGGAATACCCCTTTCCACCATCGCGCATGCCGATCGCCAGTTGTATAGCCATCGAATTTCAAACATACAGATGCAGAACAAGCTGCTGGGGAAGCATCTTTGTGGATATTACAACACACAGTCCATCTGACTGATATCCCCATTCTGAAGTGATGTCGCAAGTCCCATGCTCATCCAGCACATTTCCAAGCAAATCCGATGCCCAGACCATCGTCCCGCCACAAGAGAAACATTCCCATCCTCACCTCCCCCAAACACACCACCGTCACCTAACAATCTTCCTCATCCCTAATGACATACTGAGACTGCCTGAACCCCGCAAACACACCTCCACGTCCAGACGCAGACGCAAACGCAGACGCACCCCCTCCATTCAACAAATCGCCCCCCGCACTCCCATTCAAACTCGACCGCGTAAACCGCGAACCCATCTGCCCCCCCTCACCCCCAGCCAGCGCAGGCCCATCCGCCTTCCGCTTGCCTGCCGCAGCAGCAGCACTCTCACCCCCACCACCTCCCACACCAAACGTCCCCGGCCTCTTCCCCAACTGAAAGAACCCCTTCGTGCCCCCCTGAAACGACCCTCCAGACCCAGCATACCCCTGCTCCCCCGGCGCAGGACCAGCCGGCGTCGTTGTCGTCGTGCGGCTCGCGGGCGAGGGCGAGGGCGGAGATGTAGGGGTGTCGCTAGCTATATTCGCGGTGCCTCCGAATTGGGATGGGAGGGGGGGAGGAGGTGCGGAAGCGAGCTTTTGGAAGGCGTTGATGAAGAGATTGGTGGATTTGGGGGCTGGGGGCGTAGAGGGGTCGCGATGGGGCTGTGGAGCTTGAGCGGAGGTGCTAGAAGAAGCCTGGTTGCCGTTGAAAGGGGGTTGGACGGTACGAGAGGTGTTGGCATTGTTTTCAGGCTTGGTGCCGTTGTTGGTGTGGTTTTGGGCGCTGGATGGAGGCTGATATTGGCCGTTCTGAGGGATTATTGGTTGCTCTAGACCTTTAGAGAGGCTCTGCTGTTGCTGGTTGTTGTTCACGTCCTTGCCCGAGAAAGGCGGTTGGGGGTTGTCGCCTTGCGAGACATCTTTCGTTGTGACTCCAGGCTGTTGTGCTGGCACAGAAGTATCTGCACTGGCAACATACTGGCCGTTAAGGAATCCTGCGAGCATTGGAAAAGCTGCCATCAAGAAAGTGCTAATAGGACCCTCTAGGATTTGAAATATCTTCTCCTCAGTGATTCCAATACTATCGAAGACCGATATATAGGCTTTGCCGAGTACATTCGCTAAGCGTGGTTAGTTAAATGGTAACTAACTTTAATAATTACTCACTAGCTGAGAAAGGCGATGACGCACCAAGCCTTACATGCTCTGCCATAAGCTGGAATTTGCAAGTATCAATCATGAGCTTATCGGCGTTTAGACCCAGCTCGTTGATAAGATTGAAAAACGCCATAGCGAAGGCGCGCGTCGGTCCACCAAGTATGACTAGCTTGTGTAGCGCAACAATAATTGCCTGGAAGTCACGACGGGTGCTATAGAGCTCCCTAGTCAAGCCGGCATTATCACGTTCAAGCATCGTGATGCTACGGGTGTGAGTTAATTCCATGCGCTCGGCAGCTTTCTTGCCCTGGCTGATATCTATCTTAAGGGCAGCAACCTGGTGTTGGAGCTCGATGATCCTTGTGTCGCTATTGGCCTTCAAATTGTTGAACTTATCAAGATCCTCTTTGGCCTGCTTTGAAAGGAATCGAGTTTGTGATTCGTAGTGATGGACGGCTGTGCGAAATTCGGCGATATCTCTAGCCTGCGTAGCTTCGTGCTCCGCGCTATTTAAGATCTCTATCTGCCTCCCATGGTCGTGGTTGGTTTTCTCGAGGTCTTCATTGGATTTCTTGAGGTCGCTATTGAATTTCTTCAGGTTGTCTCGGTCGCTTGTGACTGTCTCCAGTTGCTGTGTTACATGCTGGTTTTTGCCTTCAAGAGCTTCTATCCACTCATGGGCTTTATCGAGCTGCTGTTGGACAGTCGAATATTTCGCCTTCAATTCCTGGATTGCAACGCTATGCCAGATTTCTGAAAGACCGTCGCAGAACGCAAGCCATATTGCTCTCAGCAGATGGCTGGAGACGAGAGCTAGCTGGTAGATTCTATCGCGGATGGGCACGCAGACAATGCAAAACCCCAGTATGAGGAAGATTGCGAGACCTAGGATGAGTTTATAGAGCCTAGAAGTCGGCGGGGTTGGAATTGGACTGCAACCTAGTTGAGGAAGGAGCGGGGGCCTAATGCGCTTCTCGCCTGAAGGGTTGTTAGTAAGAGAAGAGCAATAGATCGATAAGTAACTGACGCAAATGAATATTACCCTCGGTATCGCGATAGTAGTCATCGAATGGATAGCTGGTCTCCTGGGCGTTGGCGCCAGCAAGTAATAGGAGAAGCTGCGCGACCAGCAGAAGCAAGATTTGATACATGTTGCGCGACCAACTGTGTATAAGAGTCGGTTGAGAGGAGGTTTGTTGCAAGTTATGGTAGGGAAGGAAATGACGCTGGAAGGAAGGTATTAATGACCCGTAGCAAAGGTGAATGCGTGGACTGCTAGGGCGACGCGTGTGATGGAAGCAACATGATCATTTTGAAGCGCAATTGCGGCGGGTGAAAGTAAACTCTCGAAATTTCTTTTCAACTCTTTTGAACATAAGACTTAGAAGTCAGTTGAGACGTAGATCAAAGCCTTTAGATATTTTAATAGACATACAAGGTTATAGATCATATCGCTCCTCAAGGATCGCTCCATACATTCATTTCTTCAGCCTCAATAACGCCCTCATGCCAGGCCCATCCATGTACTTACTTGGCCTTCTTCTGGGCTGCTGAGCATTTAAGCATGGAATCTGGATTTCTGATGCCAGCATTCTGCCCCTGCTGCACACGCTTCAGCGTGAGAGCAGCGATCAGAGCGGCGCCCACACCTGAACCGTCTTCAGCGGGTAGAATCTCGACAGGATCATTTTTGCCTTTGCCCTTATGTGCCGGCCAGTCAAGGATCTCTTTAAGAGCCTGGGCACCCCGCTGTTTGAAGTGCGGATATTTGTTGAAGACGGACCCATCGGCGCCGACGTGTGCCTTGTCCCAGCCCTTCTTCTTGCAGATGGCAGCGACACCGCAAGCTGAAAGACGAGCCGCACGGGTACCAATCAATTCGGCTAGGCGACGGATCAGTTCCAACTCGGGTTTGTTGCACACAATGCCAAGTTTGTTCCGGAACATGTCCTCTGTCTCGCTCAAATTCTCAAAGGGGTCCTCTTCGACTGCCGAAAGGAAGCCTGCGTCCAGAGAATATGGCTTCTTCAGCTTTCCAAGGTCTTGGCCTTCAAAGATCTTGCACTCGAGGCTCTCATGCAGGTCTACAAGTACCAGTCGGAAGATCTCGCCTAGGTAAAGCCCCGCGATCATCTTCTCGAACGATTGTTGACCCGGCCGTGGTGACTCCTTGTCGATAATAATGTCGTAAGTCGTGCGAGGGAGTATTTGATGCTCGTTATCGAAAGCACCCCACTCGCAATTGATGGCCATGGGAAGCTCAGGGTCCAGGTTCATATGGGCAAGCTTGGGGATGGACCCAACGTTTTCCATGTAAGCAGCATTACAGCCAGTGCCGAAGATGCAGCCAATCTTCATCTCCGTATCGGTATAGGCTGAGGCAATCAGGGTACCGGTAGTGTCGTTCACAAGAGCGGTGAGCCTGATGGGGACGCCGCGCTCAGCCAGGGCGGCCTCAAACGGCGGAACAACATCGTTGCCTTCGACGCCTTCGATGTCGAAGCCCTTGGTCCACCGCTGCAAAACACCATGATCAATGTAATCTTGAGTTGCGGGATACGAGAAGGTGAAGCCGAGCGGCAGTTCATCCAGTTCCTCCTCCTGATGGTGGTATTCGATGAATTGCTGTAGGCAGTCGGCAATGTATCCCCAGAGCTCTTCTGATGTCCCCGTCTTGAGTTCCTCCGGCATCTTGTACTTTGACTGTATGATGTCGAATTCGCCTTTTTCTTCGAGGAGGGTGATCTCGCAGACTCGTAGGTTGGTGCCACCCATGTCAAGGGCGAGGAAGGTACCTGTCTCGTTGCCATCTGGGAAGGCCATGCACCAGGTTGGGTTCATGGGCTGAAGAGTTAGCCGTAAGCCACGAGTAAGAGGGCCAAGACCTTACGATGGAGCCGCCCTCAACCGTCAGACCTTTCGTCAATTCATCCACAAAGTGGTCGGATATGGCCTTTAGCTTCTTAGCCGGGACTGTAAAGAGCTCCTCCAGGCGGTTGATCTGGGTTATCAGATCCTGTGGCACATCGGCCATAGACCCTATGACGGTTGTTAGTTTTCCCGGTTTCTTCGCAAAGTGCCGTTGCGTGTGCTATGCAGCGGGAAATGCAAGAAAGACTAGGTGCAATCAATTGAAGAAATGCGCTCATACCCCTCCTAGACGGCCTTCGTTGAAGTGGCATATTGTTCAGATGTGTTGGTAGGGCTCACGGAAAACTCGATAAGACAGAAGGCGTAACTAAAGGGTCAAGAAAAGAGTGGTCGTACCCTTCCGACTTGGAGGTTTCTTCGGTCCAAGGCCCACCATTTTGGCGGCTGGAATTGGCTCTTATCCAAAGATGTGCGTAGTGTAAGGTTAGATAATCAGGGCGGAGATTAGATGGCGACCAGAAAAAGAATTGACGTTTGTATTACAGCGACTCGCAAGGAGCGATCGGGCCCGGCTCTCCTTTAAGCAGAGATTAGCGTGGGCGACGGAAGCGGGATGATGAGGTATAAAAGCGGCCCAGGTCATGCGCGACTGCGAGCTCTGGATGGCTGCATGCGCTGGAGTTGCTTTGGGCAAAAGGAATGGGGAGTTGAGGGCTTACAAAGGCGTTGTCATCTGCTGAGCAGTCTTGGGATGCCCCGCGGTAGAGCGCGGAAATGGGTGGTGAGGGGCGCGAGGGGCACTCTAGGCGCTCGGCGATGCAGCGGCACTCTGAAAAAATGATACGAAACGTTGGGGTCGTGTCCAACAAGGCCAATTGAAGATTTTGAGAGGCAGAGACGAGCGTTGGGACTGGCTACGGCCGCTTCCCAGAGTGTTGAGACTCGGAAGGCACCCCACGCCTGCCTCACCTGCCTCACCTGCCTCGTTCCTGCCCCGCTGGGAACGAGCCCCTGCGAAATGACGCACTGCCCCTGTCCAACAAACATCACCCGTCGTATCCACCCCGGCCTCCGATCCCCCATCGCATCTGCTGTCGGTCCGCAGTCATCTTGATTCCCGAGCACAATAAACCCGATACGACCAACGGAGCCATGGCGAAGGCCAAATCGAACGCCCAAAGCGACCATCCACGTCCCTCACAATCGCTTCGACCCACGGCGTGATATTGTCCGAAGTCGGTCCATAACATAATCACGTCTTGCTTGAATGTGGGCCTTTGATCCAAGTGTCAGCCCTGATGGCAGAGCGATCCATGGTGGCAGTGTGCGCTCCTTGGCAGCGTGGCAGCATGTAGTCGTTGGCTCCATGATGAACGTCTATACAGTACCATGCGCTGTATCGAAGATAAAAGGGAACTTCGTCGCCATTATGGCTGGATGCTACTCCGTAGCTTACTCATGTTGAACGATACTGGGACAGTACTAGTGGCGCCATCCCATCCGACGCGTTGCGTGCCCCTGTCCTCATGATACCTTTGTAGCGTCCTAATCCGATTTGAACAGCGACCGTGTGTTGGTAGTGGTCTTGGTGGCGTAGGCTGCCTGGAGAATGGGAGTATAAAACACGTACAAGAGACTGGGACTGCGCATCCGATGCTGAACAACAACCACCCCCCATGCCTGCCTGACCTTCCCAAATTCACAATATTCGACCCACTACGTATTCGAAATGGATCCTTTTATCGTCATCTTCAATGATGCCTGGCGTCTAGAGTCTAGCTGGTCGTAGACGAATTCATGAGCGGGAAAGTATAGCACAGCAAAGGGTCACTTCAAACTGCATGATGGCACATTCATCTCCTCACGCGTCGGTGTTGATGTTGACCATGACGTCGCCGCGGATGTGTGGCGCATCACTCGCAGCCACGCTCGGGTCCCCGCCAGGCGTAACCTGGCCATGTCATCTTCGGGTTCCACGCTGCGGTCCGCTGCAGTCCGCTGCACGCCCGACGCCCCTACTCCGACTGTAGCGCAATTTCTCTACAAATAGCCTGTGGCGGCTGTCTCTCCGAAATCTCACATTACCCCATCTGTCTTTCCTGCAAGCCTTGTAACACGACGTCGCCATGGCTGCCCCAGGCGGGAAATTCTTCATCCAGGAGAACATCAAGAAGACTGCAGCGCATCATGAGAACTACAGCCAACTATGGGAGACGAAATGGAAGAAGCCCGTAATACCTTCTCATTCACAGGGTAGAGCATGTGCTGATGATGAACCAGGCCGAGATGGGCGTATACCCCTTCATGTTCGGAACCGCCAAGGACTTTGAGCCCGTTGTCGAGGAACTCGTGAAGAAGGACCTCAAAGAGCCCTACAACTGGGATGAATATGCACAAGTGTATTTCCCGCAAGCAGAGAAGCTATCCAACATCGCCAAAGAGGCAGAGGCCAATGGTGAGAAAGAGAAGGCGTCAGAGTACTACCTACGCGCAAGCGCTGTCTACAGGATCTCGAGATTTCCTGCACCAAGATCAGAGCAGCAGCTTTACGCCTGGAAAGTTGGCAAAGAGAATGCAATCAAAGGCTTGGGGCTGAAGCCGCATCCCGTGAAGGAGGTCATGGTGCCCCATAAGCACAGAATTGAGAGCGAGGGAGAGAGTATCCCAGTCTACCATCTCTTGCCAGAAGGCGCATCGAAAGACAAACCAGTGCCGCTCGTCATCATCTTCACGGGCCTTGACGGCTACCGGACAGAGCTAGCAGTCTGGATGGAAGGCTGGCGCCAGAAGGGCGTCGCGACCGTGATTCTCGAGATCCCTGGAACTGGCGACTGCCCCGCAAAAGCCGACGATCCCACATCCCCCGACCGACTGTACTCTAGCTTGTTCGACTGGGTAGGCGAGCAGGCTGGCATCGATCAGGACAAGGTGGCCATCTGGGCCTTCTCCACAGGGGGCTATTACGCCATTCGTGTGGCACACACGCATCACGACAAGCTTGCTGGCGTTGTCGCGCTGGGAGGAGGCTGCCACCACATGTTTGACCCCGAATGGCTGGACGAGGTGAACCACCTCGAGTACCCCTTTGACCTTGCGAATACGCTTGCGTACAAGTGGGGATACGGGGACGACGTGGAGAAATTTAAGAAAGAGGCATCGTCAAAGTTCTCGTTGCTCAACGACGGCACCCTTGATAAGCCAGAATGTGCGAGATTGTTCCTTGTCAACGTGAGTTTAGTTTCCTTGTTCAAAGTGTGCTTGGTCGGGCTCTTTGTGAGCAATACTAATAAAATCGTAGGGAACGGAGGATGAGATCTTCCCCATTGACGACTACTATCTCGCTCTTCAGCATGGTGCGCCGAAAGAGGCGCGCTTCGTGCCTGGCATCAAGCATATGGGAGAACCCCAGAGCTTCTTCATCATCTTAAGCTGGCTGTACAAGCTTTTTGGCATCAAGGCCAATCCCGTCACACAGCTACAGACGCTGCCCTTCAAGCCAAAGTACTAGAGTCGTAAATATATTTCACGTCAATTCGGTTATACTCCTCATTTCTATCACCACCTTAACTTAGACAATAGAAGTTGCGTCTGATTCACTTTCGTGCCTTCTTACAAGACAGCGGTCTATTGGCTTTGGCGCTCCTATTTTCAAACCCTGACTGTGACTTTCTTCTACGTGCCACGTCTTACCATGTCCGCAAACACACTCCCTTCGCGCTCCATCAGCTCCCCCGGCTTACCGTACTCCAGCACCTTCCCCTCTGCAAGAACAGCAACGTTGTCGTAGTCCATAACCGTATCGACGCGATGCGCAATCGTAATCACCGTCTTTTCCCTAAACTCATTTCTAATCAACTTCTGCACCAGGGCGTCCGTTTCCCGATCCATAGCGCTGGTAACCTCATCCATGACTACCACATTTCCGGGCCGTAGCAAAGCTCGAGCGATACAAAAGACTTGCTTCTGACCATGCGATAGCATTTCTTCTGTGAAGTCTGCGTCTAGTCCGCCTTTGCTCTGTACCGTATCCCAGAGCTTGACGTTCCGGAGCACGGTTTCCATTTGCTCGTCCGTGGCATTGTCGTAAGGATCGAGGTTTAGTCGTATGCTGCCGTCAAGGAAGTATGCGTCCTCGCCTACAGCGTTGAGGCGAGAGCGGACGTGATGATGAGGAATGGTAGTGATGTCGATGCCGTCTATGGTGATGGTGCCCGAGGAGATTTCGACCATGCGGAAGAAGGAGAGAATGAGGGTGGACTTCCCGCTGCCAGTTCTGCCGACGATGGCGAGTTTCTGGCCTGGGGATACTGATAGCGATATGTTGTCCAAAGCTTTGCGAGACCCTTCCGGACTGATCATCGTTAATTGGGGTGACATGATCAAGACTTGGAGATACTTACCCATATGATACTGTCAAGCCGTCAATCGCAACGTTCCCCCGATTCGGCCACTGCGGCGGTGGCTCGACGTAATCCCGTGTCCCATGTTCCTTCTCCGTCTCCTCCTCAAATCTCTTCACTCTCGCCACCGCGCCGATACTTGTCTCCATCTGTGTCCAGAACAAAATTGCGCCGCGAAAGTTCGCCGTGAACCCAATGATCTGCGTCAAGCTTACCCCAGTAAACCCGACGCTAGCCGTTTCACGCGTTCTCACACTGACAGCTACAACGACGACGGCCAGAACCGTCGTGATCAAGTCCAAAACAAGCGTCAACCATGTTTGAATCATGAACATGAGGTAGAAAGGCTTCTGTGAGCGATCGACGAGCTCGTGGTTACGGGAGATCAGAGGGGCTTGCCAGCCAAAGGCACGGATGGTGGCAAGGCCGACGAGGGACTCAATGAACTGAGTATAGACGGGGGCTTTCTGTTCGAGGTCGAGAAAGCGCATTTGACGTGAAGTACGGAGGTAGTATCGCTGGATCAGGAAGTAGACAAGGAAGAGGAGAGGGAGGCCAGCGGAGATGTAGTAAGCTGCGGAAGCGATGAGGCCAATCTGGCCAATGGACGATAGAAAGCCTACATGGAATTAGTGCAATCATGTTGAGGGCGCAGGAATATCACAAACCACCAGTGACTACAACCATTGAGAGACAGAGTTGAGTGTCGAGGAGTTGGAGGTCTTGACTGAACCTGCAACGAGCGTTAGCGTCTGAATGCTTACTAGTTCAAAGGACAAGCCATACCGAGTAATTATTGATCCAATGTCGATCTTACTGAACAACGACATGGGCGCTCTACATTTTATTAGTATCAGATGAATGAGAAAGCTGCGATACTTTCCACTCACGACATAACAGTCCGCAGAGTTGCCTCATGCATCGCCAGTCCAGCCCGTTTGGCCATAACCTTGAAAGAATATCTGCCGAAGCATCAGAGACGGGGCTCAAGTTGAAGTCATGATACCCACAGCGTTAAGATACTCAGTAAACCTAGATAGCTCAATTGCAAGGCCGCATAAACGCCCAGGTAGTACCCAGTGTATTTGTTTGGAGCTCGCGCATTTGCGTCGGCATACCACTTCAACCAGACAACTACCAGAGTATCGTCAGCGCTAAATTGGGGCAACAGTGACAAGGTCATACCTGGGAATGTTGCGAAGAAGGCCCAAAGGCACGACAAAGTCAAGAAAAGAGCCCCGGCATTACGTCCGATCGTTCTAAAGTAGTACGCGTACACCGCCCAGTCACCAAGCTGTCGACTTTTGTCGTTGTCGTCTTGTAATTGATCGTCAGCGGTGGTGTCTCGCTGCAACTCAGAAATGTTGGGATTGCGTGGCGGTCCAGCGGACTTTTCGTCGTGATCGACTGGAGTAGACTTGTTCGCATGTTCTACGCAGAATCTCTTCACATAGCCATCCTTGCCGTTGAGCTCTGCGAATGTCCCTTGCTCGGCAATTGTACCTTCAGCAGATAGAGCAATGACATGATCTGAATGCGCCAACAAATTGACTGTGGTGGTTTTAGTAAATGCTTTGAAGTCCAACGAGGCGCTTACCAGCGTGAGTTGCTACCAGAACTGTGCTCTCCCACTTTCGAAGAAGGCCACTAGGGCCTAGCAAACGGTTGAAGACGTTTTTTTGCGTATTCACATCCAGCCCGCTGAAGACGTCATCGAATACCACGAAGTCTTTCTTTGCGTAGACGGCCCTGGCAACGGCGATGCGTTGCTTTTGGCCTGTGCTCAGAGAAATGCCTTTGCTGCCAACAATCGTGTCATGCCTTTTTGGAAATGTGGCAATGTCTTGCTCTAGATCGCAACTACAAAAGACGTTTAGTGGTGCCTCGGTTTAGGGCAGGACGCATTACCTATAAACCACGGAGTTGTAATGATTCTGATCAAATGGAGAGAATCCAATAATGTTATGCTTGACCGACGCATTCTCGAAATATCAGTCAATGCGCTTATGCGATAGATACAAACTTACCGTAAGCCACGGCGTTTGATCGCAATATGAGATACTTTGCTCAGATACGTAGGTTGAACCTGTGGAAACCGGCACCTCTCCTAAAATGCCTTTGAGTAAGGTAGATTTTCCAGAAGCGACTGGTCCAATTAGCAGAGTGAGCTGCGAGCGTGGAAGAGAAAGATTAATTTCTCGTAACACTGGAGCCGTGGCTGTTGTCCAACCAAACGATGCGTTACTGATACGAACAACATCGGAAGGGTGCAGATTTCTGTTGTTGAGTGACCTTGTCGGACGCAGCGGCACAAGTTCGATATCGTCAAGCTGCGTTCGCGATTGCTCAGAGCGTGCGACTGACAAACTTGCTGAAGATGGTTCAATTGAAGGCCGGCCCAAGCTTTGAGAACGATAGTTGGTGCGCGTATCCGCCGTAAGGAATGTTTGAATTCTCTTGATGCTCCCAAAAGTTGATCGGAACTCTATGATATCTGAGAAGAGAACGACGAGTGGTTGGGTAAGCAGGATTAGCAGGGCCAGAGATGTGAACATCCTTGGGGCATCAAGAGTCGTATTGTCTTTCATGGCAACGATGGCATAGAAGGCAAATGTTACCACTGGCGATAAGGCGAGTGGAGAGAATCCTGTCAGGTATCAGCCCTTGCTCACAGAACGGGCCATGGAAGTTACCTAGGCCCGCTGTTAGAGCTTGAAGAGCCCATAACTTCTCCGCTGTCTTTAGCTCGTCCACACGCAAGGATTGGATTAGACCCGTAATTCTGTGGGTCAGACCTGCCATCTTGATTCCTTTCATATGACCAAGCATGTTCGATGTGGCACCTAGAATGTCGTAAGGATCCTTTGTCAGATCACCAAAATGACAAAATCATACCAACACGTTTCTGAACCTTTTCAGTCCACGCAAGCTGGAATTTGTTCGACAGAGATGCAAAGCTGAAGAGGATGGAACCAGAGACTGTTTACTTTAGCTAGTGTCTTGTAGCATTATTTGAAGTATGAACTTACGGAGAACAACAATGATTGGGGCAATGCATGCCCAGCCCAAACGGTCTCCAAGCAGCCAAGTAGCCAGGATCAGCTGCGTGGTATTTCCCCACCTGAGAAGTTTGAGTCGAATAGAAGTAGAAATAGGAATTCTACTTACAGATCGTGAAGCCCTCTCAATCCCAATACCACTTTCTCCACGTCAGTACTCATAAGTGTCACTGCGGCGGAGTCATTCAGTGCCGTGATACCGAGCTCTGTAGTCTTTGTATAGATGGCCGCCACAAGGGTCCCTCTGAGCAATGTCAGAAAACGGTAGCTGCGATGCAGGAATAAACTATTAGAGACCTGGTTCCCGTCAGACGTCGCGAAACACGATTCATGATGCTCTTACGCTCATGCCAAAGTACACTACGGCGTAGGCTCCAATCAAGCCATGGCCTGTATTTGACGATTCGGATCGCTTCTGGAGAAATTCCAGCAGCCTTCTAATCATTAAGGGCTGACAAAAGGTGAAGCCGAGAAGTGCCAATCGAGGAAAGAAAGGGATGATCAATGGCCATCGGAGAAGCCTTACTACCACCCTAGTGAGACTTGGGTTGGCTGTTTTGGCAGCTAGTCGACGACATCAGTAGACATTCTTCAGAGGAAAGAGCGGGTTCACCTTTCTGCCACTCCGTCCAAAACTTTGCATTCAAAACCTCCGACTTCATACTCTCATCTACTGGATATAGATCAGTCGGCTTGAGCACATGTCTATATCCAGATCTGATAATCTTGTTCAGCCACCAAACAAACGTCTGGTTGTACAGCCCGCTCGTTTCCTCGGGCCCGCATGATTGGTTCGTCTTCAAATATCTCCTTTTCTCTTTCGCCTCAAGAAAGAAGATGACCCCCTTCAGTGCAAATGACGCCGTGAACACATCGCGCATAGTCGTCGACAAATCAGCGATCCACAGCGTGCGAAGTACGACAGCATCAAACAAGACACTGAAAAACAAGTACAAATTGAGCAAAGCCGACGGTCTCAGCGACCTCGAATGCTCCAAATACGACAACCCAAACACAGCCAAACTCGCTACAAACGCAAGACTCGAAGCCACTGTCGCAGGCGTACGAATGCGATACGCGCCCCCCGTCGCCCACAAAATGACCGTCGAGAACTGCAGCACCGCAAACGCAGCAATCGTGATCTGCAAATACTATATTAGGCACCGAGTCGTCTGCAGCTTCACGCCCAGTCCCAGACTACGCACCAACTTCAGCGCGCGAAACGCATTCCCCGCGACCCTAACTCTCCTCTTGCGCAACGTATTTACGCGAATCGGCGCTAGCAGCAGAAACAACACAGACGGCATGACGGAGAAGAAATACTGCTCAAACGTGAATGTGAAGTCGAAGCGGCAGCCCTCCACGATTGGTCCGAAGACGGCGTCCGCGGAGAGCGGGGCGACGGAGCATTTGGGATGCGCGGTGCTGTTCATGCTTTTCAAGGGAGGAATTGGTGGTTGGAAGCATGGTGGATGGAAGATGGGGGGTTTTATAGCTGCGGGAGAAGTGGAAGGATTGGGTGCGGACGGGTTGGGGAGGGATTGCGAGCGGGCTAAGACGGACGGAGGTGGGTCACGTGCGGACTGGGGGTTTGAGATGATCTCCTGTTGTTGATTGGCGTCACGAGGATTTGATTGGAGGATAAAGGGTCGATAATCGATGTGTGAATAGAGGTCGGTGGGTGGCGAAATGTGTAGGCGTGAATTGTGAATATTGTTCTTGTTTTCTTGAACCTACGCAGGGCGGAATTGATGGGCTAGGTTTGCTCGTACTACCTACCTTACTCAGGGCCCATGGGGAAAAATGAATAACGGATCCTAGTTTACAATGTTCGGTCAGACGAGATGATTGTGAGTATAGGTTGTGAGCATGAGCGAAAAGCTTGCTAAATTGTTCATGGTCCTTTGAACTACTGTCCACCCGTGGTATCAATACATCCATACCCAAAACTAGGATCATAGGTCCGTACACGAATCCAGCCTGAACGCCATTCAATCGGGTGCTGTGGTTACTTTCGTGATCAAACCATTCCCTGATGCAAAGCCCCTAGATCTCCTCGGTCTTTGCCCTCTTTCCATTCTCGCCATCATCTTCCACCTCTAGCTTCCTCTTACTACCCGACGCTTCACTTGAGGTCTCGGCAGTAGCTGCCGGCGCTTTTTCCTTCTTTTTCGTACGCACGAGACCTGAGATGTCGTTTGCGGATTTGCTAGCCTCGTCAAGTACGGCTTTCTGTTGAGAGGGATCTGCGCCTATGATTCCGCCTAGAAGGCCTTGGAAGACCGATGCATCGATGCTCTGGGCTGGATCAAACTCTTGCTTTGGGTCTGCTCGGAGGTCGGTGAGCTGTATCTGGTTAGCATATGCTTTATGTATATTTTTTAAATGGTGCTGACGCGAGTTTTCATGTCTTCGAGCATCTCTTTAGAGTCCTTGATGTTGGCCTCGCCCGCCTTCTTCTTGTCCTCCGGTAGGTTTGGAAGTTCGGATTCCTCTTTCTTGATCCTGCTTTCCAGACTTGAGATTGCTTGCTCCATCTGTACAGCTGCTTCTTTCCTGAGCTCATAATCGATCTCGCCCTCTGGCTCCTTGGCGGTTTCGGAGTCTCCAACCTCCATATTGGCCTGCTCCGTTCGTAGCTTCGACATGGAAGCGAATTCAAGTGCTAGCGAGAGCTTGAAGTATGCCTCGGTGACATACTCGTGACTTTCATGTAGATATTCCAGTTGTATCGCGAGCGACGATCGTGCGTCAGGTATGGCAGCGTGGAAGTTCTCATTCTCAAACGAGATATCGACCAGGTAGTTGTAGCAATCTGCCAGCCGCTCCCGGACGAGCTTGCCTTGAGCTGAAAGCTCGGCCTTTGCTTTGCCCTTGTCTGTGCCGTCCGATTCTAATGTCTCGAGCTGTTTTGTATACAGGACGCGAGCAATGTCGAAGGCCTCGAATGCATTGCCAAAGTCGTCTTGTTCTTCATCCTGTCCCTCGGCCGCGGCTTCTGGCGCATCAGCGTCCTCCTCGTCTTCAGAGTCTGTCCAATTCTCGTCCCCAGTGAGCTGGAAGTACGGCTTCGACTCGACGGTGTCCTGCTTCTCGCTCTTCGACCCATTTGCGCCAGTGCTTGATCCTTCTGCCGCTGCCTCGGCCTTGATGGCCTTCTCCACCTTTGACTTTTTCTTCTCCTCCTTGGCGACCTTGTTGCCTAGAACATCACTCGTCGCAATGGCAACTTTGTACAAGGCACGGCCATAGTAGTAGAGAAGCTCGGCGTTCTCGGGGGCCATCTCGCCATTGAGCTGGCCCTGGACCTCGGTGGCCTGCGAGTAAAACTCTGCTGCTGCGGCAAAGTTCTTGAGGGAGTACTGCAGTGAGGCCGATTTCACCAGCTCGTCGAGCTTCTCCTTCGTAGGAGCGGGGCCAGCTTCGGGGGCGACTTCAGCCATTGTAGCGAAATTTTCGATGTTTTTAGAAGGTGAATCTGCTGGGACGTGTAATGCGACAACGAGTTATGCGGTTTCGGGGTCGCGATTGGAGATGTCGCCGAGCTGTGGTGTTGTTTGTTGGAGGGTTGGGTTGCGCTCCGCTGCGGAAAAGCTGCGGAACTGGGCCCGTGCACGCGCGAGACGGTAGACGCGACGTGCGGCGCGTCTCAATTAACATCTCGACTCCGCAGCTTCACACGCGAAAAGAAGCGCCTGCTCTTTTCTACTACAACCATGTCGTCTATACGGAGATCAGACCAACCCTCGGCTGTGTCAAATAACCCAATCCCCTCGTCGTCTCCCGCATTTGGCACGCCGGCCCATCCCATTCTGCCCCGCAAAGTAGCTCCCATCCGCGCACCCGCAGTATTGAAGCCGGCGCCGAAGTCGACAGTCCTCCCGATCCTTCTGCCGCCAGCAACTCTACGACCTCTCGCTTTCCGTACCTTCACTAAGAAACACAACCTGACTCTGACCTCTTCGGCGCTGCAAGCACTCGCAACCTTTATTGGTAGACAGTGTGGATCGGGATGGAGGGAGGAGGGTCTAGCAGAGAAGGTGCTGGAAGAGGTAGCCAAGTCGTGGAAGAAATGTAGCAGCCAGGTCATTGTGGAGGGAGACGGGGAGACGCTAAAGAACATACTGAAGGCGTTAGAAGGGTCCATGATTGGTGGCAGGATCGTGCTGAGTCGACAATCAAGTTTCAACTTTGCTGGAGATGCGGCGCCCCAGAACATAGGCGGGGCGCTTGAGCGACCTGCGTTTGAGAGCCAGACGAGCTTTGGAATGTCAAGCTTGGAAGTTGAGGACAAGGAGGAAGAGGACGAGCTGCTAAAAGACCCTCGAGAATGGTTCAAGATCGTTGGAGCTTTTGATCAGCCAAAGCTGGTGTACAATGTGACCCAGCGCCATTTTGACAAGTATGAGAGTCGATATACGAAACATATTGTATCGCTAATAATAATAGATCCTCCTCGAAGCCCACGCTTTTCCCCGATCCTTCCCACAAGACCGAACTCTTCCGTCAGCGATATCATATTGTACACCAGCGTATCCTTCGGAACGAAACTTTCCAGACTCCTACCTTTTCATCTGCTCGGTTGGCGTCTCTTAACCGCACTGAGTCGACATCCACCTCGCAGACGAACTCGATAACACCTATAGCGAACCTGCTCGGTCGAAGTGGAAGCACTCACCTCCTCTTAGCCATGTTGACAGTTTCTCCAACTGGTGCTCTCTCATTGTCAGATCTCACAGGCACGATTGCTCTCGATCTGCAGCACGCTCGACCCGTTCCAGACGACGGGTCGTATTTTGCCCCGGGCATGATAGTTCTAGTAGACGGAAGCTACGAAGAAGACTACAAGAACTTGACATCAGGGTCAGCATCCACACTTGGAGGTACGGGCGGTATTGGAGGAACCATAGGCGGAAAGTTCATTGGCTTCTCGGTTGGTCATCCACCCTGCGAACGACGCTCGACAACCCTTGGAGGCGATGATCAAGACAAAACCAGCACTTCTGGTCCAGCATTCGGCTGGACAGACTTTTTAGGCCTAGGATCTGAGCGTGCTACCGGCGCTCGCATGTCACGCATCGCATCTAAGATCATGCACCCAACCTCGTCTCACAACGTAGTTATAGCCTCAGACTTGCATCTCGACATCCCGTCCACACTCAGCGCGCTCCGCACTCTCCTTCGGACCTATACACCCGCACCCTCAGACCTCCACCCCAACTATCCGCACGCCATCATCCTGATGGGAAACTTTAGCTCCAAAGCCACACTTGCTGGTGTCCCGGGCGCCGGGAGTCTAGAATACAAAGAGCACTTTGACGCTCTCGCCTCTGTGCTTTCCGAATTTCAGCAACTTATCGCACACACAACACTCGTCTTCGTCCCAGGCGACAACGATGCCTGGCCTTCCGCCTTCTCGGCCGGTGCCTCTGTCATTTTACCTCAGAAGCCAGTCCCGGCCATCTTCACAAACCGCATACGGCGCATAGTTGCAGAGGCTAACCGCGAGGTCTGGGGCACGATGCCTGGTAAGAAAGGCGGAAAGGAGGGCGAAGTCATCTGGACGAGCAATCCTAGTCGCTTGAGCTGGTTCGGCGTGAAGGGCGAGATGGCGATTGTGAGAGACGACGTCATGGGCCGATTGCAAAGGACCAGCATTCGCTTTGGCAAGTCCGAGGAGGAGGAGGAGCAGCCCCAAGATGGAGAAGCCATGCCCGACGCTTCCTCACTCATGGTCGAGGACTCGCAAGCCATGGACGTTGATCTTCCCAAGCCCAGTAATTCAGCCATCGACACAGACACCCAGTTCGCTCGAGCACTCACCCGCACCCTGCTCTCTCAGTCCCATCTCTCTCCATTCCCACTCTCAGTGCGTCCCGTACATTGGGATTTCGCGCACAGCTTATTGTTGTATCCGCTGCCGAATGCGGTTGTGCTGGCGGATAGCCAGGCCCCGTCCTTTGTGCTCAAGTATTGTGGGTGTACGGTGCTTAATCCAGGCGCGATCGATGAGAGTGGGGGTAGGGGGAAGAGGGAGGGGAGGGCGAAGTGGGTGGAGTATGATGTTAGTAGTGGAGTGGGGGTGGTGAGGGTTGAGGAATGATTGTTAATAGGTCATTGGAGGTGAAGCTATGTCATGATGTATGGATTCTTGGATGACTGGGACGGGTGCATAGTATGGCGTTGGAATCTTACGAGTATGCTGATATGCCATCAAGGTCATTCGAACATTACAGGTGTCCTTCACTTTCCTACGGGAAACCTAATATGGAAGTTATGAATATCTAATTTTGCTCAAGCAAAATCACCGATTCTATTCCACACTAAACGACTAAAGGTCAGTCTGCTTGCGATCATGGAGTTAGACTTGCCGAGTGGATCCCAATGCGTCCGGTCTAGCCTTTCTGGCGCTAGCGCTGGAAGCTTCCGCCTTGCCAACATCTTTGCATTTGCACCAATCTTTACTCATCGATCGCGAGATCTGGGAAGGCTATTCTTGACTCTCATTTCGAACCGAGTATTTGTCCAGAGGAAGCGCACCTAGTCAGCGTCGAAACATGGGGTCATGCTGAAGTCCAGGCTCCCCGAACCAGACAATTAAGCTTAAACGTACAGCAATCGATGGCATTCCCTTTTAGGCAGGTTCTCAAATGAGAGCGGCCTGTGCGCCAAGGCGACGGTATGGACAGCCGGCATTCTGTGAGAGCCTGTATCCATGCTGGCAGGATCTTGTGTCTGCTCGAGAAACATGCTGCAATGGCAGGGGGCACACATTCATCGGGCATCTCACGGATGCCGGCACTTTAAGCAAGTGGGGACGGTGTGAAAAGGCTTCGCTTCTAAAGATCATTCCACCTCCACCTATTACGACTGCAATAAGCAAATATCCTCTGCAGAAAGGCCACACCAAAGGGAAGCGGCACCTAATCTTGGGCGAGCACAGGCCACGGGTGCGACGTCAAAGCACGGAGCAAGCCTCGACCGCCCACCTCTCACACCCCACGTCTCACCAAACCAACCGCCAGCCCAACCCGGTCGAGGCCAGCTAATCCTGACCTTCGACACCGGAGCCACGCAGAACATGGAGCTCGGCATCCTTGGAGACACATGCGACGCTCCCTGTCTATATCATGCGAAAAGCAAGGCAGCCGTCCGGTCCGTGATGGCAAAATGCATCTTGTCGCAACGATCTGCTTAACGTCTCCGCACTTCCCTCTCGCTACCCGTCTTCCTTTCTTTTTGCTCCGTTCAGTCTGCCGTCATCTCCCCCCGCGTTCGAGAGGATGCGGCATCGTTGTTGAGCAATGATCAAGTTATCCTCGCTGGTCCAGTGGGCACTCGTCGTGTCGAGCGGTCTGATATGGCAAGATGTGTCCGGGCAGATGCTAGGAAGTTATGGCAACCAGCATAGATGGGTAGCACGACAGAATGGGAACAATAATAATGGCAACAACAACGGAAACAACAATAACAATAACGGGAACAACAACAACAATGGAAATAACAACAACGGGAACAACGGGAACAACAACGGACCCGATACGAGCGGCTTCAACATTATGAACGGGAGGATCTTCACGCCAGGGCTGGGCATAATACTCGCAGTAAGTAAACGGAAGAGACAGACTACCATATTGATATACGATGCTAACACTTCTAGCCCCAACCCTTCACACCCATGGGCGGCGACTTTCTCCACATCGCCCTCGACATCTCCGGCGACGGCAAGCTTCCTGTGCCGCCGCGCGACACCTATGACCCGCTGACTCAACTCCACAATGTCACCCTCTTCCTCACGTCCGACAGCATGCAAAAGAACTTCACCATCTCCAACATCACGACGACGACACCCCCCTTCGCAAACATCATGCTCCAAGAATCCGGCCAAACCGTCAAGCACATCAACTTCGAATGGCCCGCGTGCCTCGTCGGCGAAGGCAACGAAGACATCGGCACCACCGCCCGCGGCGACTACAACATCAGCATCCACCAAAACTTCCGCCTCAACGGCAGCGACTACTACTCCGTCTTCAACCTGCCCATCTCCGTCACAAACGGCATCCAGCAGTTTCCTGGCGCAAACCAACTACTCACGAAGCCGCCACCCGGCCCGCTGAACGCTAATGGCGGCCGCATGAATTGCGACTTCATCTCAAACGAGTTTCTAGATATTCAGGCGCTAGTCAATAGCGTGAATAATCCTCCAGGCCAGCCGTACCAGGATATTGCGATTGAGACCACGCAAAGGAATGACGGGGGGCAGATTGGGGAGCCGGGGTCGCCGAATGGCGGAAATGGCGGAAATGGAGGAAACGGTGGGAACGGAGGGAACGGGGGAAATGGAGGACAAATTGGCAATGGCAATAACGGAGGGCAGGGCGCGCTGGGATCGCAGTCTGGAGCGGAGAGATTGGGGCTTTCGGGAATGGCTGGAGCTTTGGGGGTAGCGGCTCTGCTCGCGATGAGCGTGGGCTGGTGACCTCTCCAGCGCTGGTCTGCAGAAGACAGACTGGCTGGCTGCACAGAGGCTCCATCCTGTCCTCTCTCTTCTTCTCTCCTTTCCCTATCCTCCCCAAACACACGCACACGCGCAAACATACCACACCCGCCCACCCAGCTACACTGACTCCATATACCCATTCATAATGTATCATGATTCTCCTTTGCATGAACCCGCCTGACATATCTCCACGTCCAAGCAAGCATACTGGCCGCGCACTCGAGACCGCAAGTCACTCGGCTATATTTCCGTTTTTGCTGTGACACTGTGGGCGCGTTTCATCCTGCGACGCATGGATGGGCAGGCGATGTTGAGAATGGGGGTTTATGCTATGACATGGCTGGAGCTAGGCTTGATAGAGGTTTGACGGGCCGGGGGGGTAGGGTAGGCGAGGGAGGGGATGGTAGGTGCGGGTGGGGAAGATGGCACGTGACATCGCGACTATGGGACGACGCTTTTTTTCGTGGATATGTAGCTGTAACGATGAGATAATTTTCCATCTACTCTTATTCCGACATAACACGACGAAATTGCGTACTTACTTCACCCACACCCCCTCAATCTCCCCCAACGCCAGCTTCAACCACTCCACATCCTCCTCCTCAATCTCAAGATCGAACCCATGATCCCCCTCCGCAGTAATCAACGTGACCTTCTCATCCCCCTTCCCCAGCTCCCTCATCTTGTCCACAAACACCTGGCTCGTCCACAGCGGCACCGCGCTATCCTGCTCGCCATGCACGATCCACATCGGCGGCAGCGCACCCACATCCACGTCCTCGACCCGCGTGATAGGCCACAGATCTTTGCCTGTGCCGAAGTACTTGTCGAACAGGCCGTACGCGGACAGAAGAACGAGGAACTGGCGGTCTGGTGGCGTGGCAGAGGATGCCATGTCGCCGGGCTTCATGGCGGCGAGGTGCGCGTCCATGGGCGAGCGGTCGGTGAGCGGCATGCCCATGGGTGTGTCTTCGGGGGTGAAATCGAGGCGGCGCGTCATGGGGTACTGGGCTAGGACGGCGCGGAGCGAGTTGGGGGGGAGGGTTAGCGCGGATTGTATGGCCATGTAGCCGCCTGCGCTTTCGCCTGCGACGAGGATGCGCGAGAGATCGGGTTTGAGGGAGGGGTCCTGGGAAGAGAGGTAGGTGGGGAAAGCGGTGTGGAGCCAGGTCCAGAAGTCGGCGAGGTCGGAGAGCATGTCGGCGCCAGAGGACTCGGGGGCGAGGCGGTGATTGGGGAGGACCAGGATTGCAGAGTTGCGATGCGTGAAGGGGACCCAGAAGGCGGCTTTATATTCGGGGTATATGGCGTCGCCGGAGGTCTGGATGGATGGTTAGGAAGGCCCCTATTAAATGGAAGGAGTCTAGGGTTACCAGGCCGCCACCGTGAAAGTTGACGATGAGAGGGTGCGTTCCTGGCTTGATGCCTTTGGGTACCGCGACATGGGCATCTATATCATGGTCGCCAACTTTCTTGTAGGGAGTCTTGTATAAGTTGAAGCTCTCGAAGCGAGTCGCGGGGGTGGAACGAATGGAAGCCATGTTGTATCAATATCTATCTCAATACTCTTAGGAAAGGCTGCGACTGGATTGCGGGAAGTCTCAAGGGATATATGCTCGTGCTTATGGGTGGGCTGTGTCTGCGCGAGGTAATTAAGAGAGGCCCTGCTTGTGGAGCTACTCGTAAAAACCCCCCACTGTACCACCATCGACTCTGATCTACCCTTTCAGCTTTGGATTGTGGTGGACTTGACAGCACGCTCAAATTCGAATGACAAATGCATCTTACCTCTTCAAAAGCCGCCGGAATGTCTACGTGACAGCTTGCAGCAGTTACGTGTTGCTTGTAGTGAAAAAAGAACCTCGGTCGTGGTTAGCCCAAGGCGGGGAATTTCTGCCTGTTGCCTATGCGGCGCTAATGCATGAATCCTTTACCAATCGTAAGCAGACGAGTCACGGGCCGATTCTGTATTACTTGTGCGGGATTTGCAACACTCTGTCGGCCGTACCGGAAGAAAGTGGGAGGACTGCCCATTGCGGCTACAGCGAGGCCTCGATTTGCTGGATTCTTGACATTGTCCGATTCCATCTTTCCCACTCATCGTCTGGCAGCCTTCCTTTGAGTGGCAATCTGCCACCTTCCAATGTACCCATCCCAAGGACGCGCTGTACCGCCTCTTTTATGCCCACGATGCCCCATCTGCCGATGAACTCCTCGGCAGAACTGACAGCAAACTGTAGCTTCTGTATCTCCTCGTGCACCACAGGCTCTATTGGACGCTTCTCTGCCAAGATCATCAATCGCGAAACCGTTTTGGGATAAATGGCTGCAAGACCGTCGATAACCCCAGCCGCTCCGAAGAACACAATAGGCCCTAGTTGCTGTCCAAACCCACTGTATACACGAAACTTGTTGTGGTCGATTTGGGGGTCGAGCGATACTTGGACATGGTGAGATACATTTCCGTGTGACATCTTGCAGCCAACGATGTTGGGATGCTGGGCGAGGATGGTGTAGGTCTCGGGCGTTATCATGATGTTGTTCGTAACGCCTGGGTAATTGTAGCTACCCTCAGTCAGCCCCGCTCCTTGATCTCTCGTTCCAAAACTTACATCAGAATGGGAATGGGCGAGTTGTCTGCAACCAAGGTGTACCATTCGCGGAAGTTATCTTGGTCGGCGGCAGGGCCAAAGTAACCGGGAGCGAGCACCAGCCCCCACTGGGCGCCTGCCTTGTTAAAGTCGTGCAGCCATTCGAGCACCTCGTCGACCGAGTTGATGAGGACTCCGGCCATGATGGGATAATCTGGAAAGCCAGCCTCGTCCAGGCCTTTGCGTACGCCAGCGATCATGTCGAATCGCTCCTGTCGCGACATGTGGATGGCCTCGCCGGTCGAGCCCAGCAACACAAGACCTCGAATTCCATTCTTGGCGAGGTGGACGCTGTGTTTGATTTGCACGTCGACGTCTATCTCGGCTTGCAGCGACTTGGATGCAGATGCTGGCTTGAAGAAGGTTGGGACGGGGACGAAGACGCCCGTTGGTGGTGAGGACATTCTGCGGCTCGTGCCTTTCCTGGGTCGGATCGCTTTTCTTTGGCACTCTCGCACTTGGATCCACCTCAGCAATTTTGTCACAGTTTGCGCGATGAACGCATTTGTACTCAAGGACAAGTCTCCTTTTGTTGACTCCTCGGTATGATGTTCACCCAGGGACCGAAGCTAAGAGCTCTGGGTGGAGCTCCCGTTCATACAACCCCGCGCCGACGTCGGGTGGCGTCTTTGGGCTGATTATCACGCTGCTTGAAGACACATATAGCCGTCTAATGGATGGAGAAGTAGAGTCGTGGGCCTCTTCTTCCATCATTTTATCATCTTCAATCCATCTAAGTGTTGTGAGATGGGGAAAATAGCTACAATCGAGTACTTTCGCGTTCCTCCGAGGTGGCTATTCGTCAAGATTGTCGACGAAGATGGTAACACCGGCTGGGGAGAGGCGTCACTCGAAGGTCACACGCAGGCTGTAGAGGGATGCTTGGACGCATGGATTGAAAGATATGTCGGGTTCGAGGCAGAGTGAGTCGACCTTGGCCCAGCGTGTCACATTACTCAATTTCCCAGCGACATCGAACACATATGGCAAATGTCGTGGCGGACAAGCTTCTACAGAGGCGGTCCGGTATTTATGAGCGCTCTTGCTGGCCTGGACATCGCCTTGTGGGACCTCAAAGCGCGAAAACTGGGTGTTCCTATCTATCAGCTCCTGGGCGGCAAGGTGCGAGACAAGCTCAAGGTCTATGCCTGGATAGGTGGGGACAGGCCTTCAGATGTCCAAAAGCAGGCGTAAGTCGCCTTCTGCTTGGCCGAGTGCAGTGCTGAATGCATGTCAAGACAGGCTCGCAAGGACCAGGGCTTCAGGTCTGTCAAGATGAATGCGACTGAAGATCTTGGCTGGCTCGACTCGCCTTCAATTCTCGACGATTGCGTTGAACGTCTCAAGTCTGTCAAAGCTCTTGGTATGGATGCAGGGCTCGACTTCCACGGCCGTGTCCACAAGCCAATGGCCAAACAACTTGCGAAGATCCTCGAGCCACATCGGCCGCTTTTCATCGAAGAGCCACTCCTATCCGAGCACATTGGCGGCATCAAAAACCTTTCGCAGCTTGTCTCATGCCCCATAGCTCTCGGAGAACGGCTCCACAGCCGATGGGACGTAAGGCCATTTCTGGAAGCCGGATGTGTTGATATCCTCCAACCCGACGTATCTCACTGCGGAGGGATTTCTGAGATGAAGCGCATTGCAGCCATGTGCGAGGCGTACGATATTGCCATCGCTCCTCATTGCCCCCTCGGGCCGATAGCGCTGGCAGCATGTGTCCAAGTAGACGCTACACTTCCGAATTTTGCGATCCAGGAGATGAGTCTGGGCATTCATTACAATGTCGGTGGGCAAGATTTGACGAGCTATACGAAAAATCCAGAGGTGTGGAAGGTCGCTAATGGCTACATTGAATTGATGAATGGGCCAGGGTTAGGTATCGAGATTGATGAAGATCAAGTCAGGGCTTTTTCTAAAAACCAAAAAGCCTGGGTGAGTCCCGGCTTCATCGGACCCGGGAGCGAGATTAGGGAGTGGTGATGGAATTGATGAACGTTGGGAGCGTGGAAAACCGCGGCATCAACCGGTTCATGCGTTAATCTAACCCAGGTTTGAAGCGCCGTAGCGGGTCAAGTTCCGGACTCATCCGAAGTTGCCGTGTGGGGTTCGGCAAAGGTTAGCACGTGAGCTCGTCATCGTCGCTTCTCCGGTTTTCGCGGCTGTGACTGTGCGTCGTCCGCTTTAAAATGAGTTGCTTATCCATTCACGATCGTCGTCTTTCCTGACGCCATGGAAAATCCCCCGGAAATCCCTCCTGTGCAGCTCCAGGCAAAGGATCCCGAATCGCCAACGCCACAGAATGCCACGGATGCTAGCCACAACGATCACAGGTCCCCGCCTGCAAAACGGCGCAGAGAAGACAAGGAAAGAAGTAGGGTCAGTCGAGCGTGCGACAGATGCAAGAAGTGAGTCGTATACGGAGCTATCCAGGAGGCTCAGTTGACATTTGAATGGATACTGAATCCCACTTAGGAAGAAAACGAGATGCACCGGAAAGTGCCCATGTTCTCTATGCCTCCGATCAGGTCTTCCGTGCGAATTCACCGCCTCGTACACAAGAGGCAGGCTTCCGTCTGTGGTCGTGGATGAGGCCGCTGTGGCAGCCAGCAGCGTTCGACCACGAATATCTTTACCTGATCGAGACTCCGCTCTGGAAACCTCGCCCCAGCACTCATCGATACCTAGCTTTCATACAATGGACCGTCCAAGTACCAGTGACATTTTTGGATCAGTAAATCGACTTACTGTACCCAATGACGACACTTCACGCGATCCTCTTTCAAGATCCTCCCCTGAGCCATCACAGACGGACCAGCAAGGGCATTATGTTGGCCCTTCCTCGGGCGTGTCATTTCTTCTTCGCATTCAGAGGAGGCTACATCAGAACAGCGATGTATCGCACGACTCGTCCATCTTCACGTTCGGAGATGCGCCATTGACCGACTTCGATCCTAGTTTCTTTGTGCTCCCACCGAAAGCCGACGCAGAGCGCCTGATTGAGAGATATTTCGATTTCGCTGCACCCACTTTCAGGTTCCTTCACCGTCCAACCATTGAGAACTTACTCAGTGAATTTTACGAGACTCAGGGCAAGATGCGAAACAAGAAGGGTTCAGCGGCGCGAACAGCTGTATTATTGCTTGTGCTCGCTCAAGCACAAGCATATATGCCGCCAGGAAGTGGCATGGAGGATGACAGGTATAATCGCTACATCACTGCCATGAACACTCGCTGATTAATCTTAATCATAGCGCTCGCTATTACTTCGCTGCGGAGCATCAACTATCCAAGGAGAGGGGTGCAGTCAGCTTGACCAGTGTGCAGGCAAGATTGGGGCAGTGCTTTTATCTCTTGACTCAATCGAGGATCAATCACTGCTGGAGTCTCTTCGGAACGACTGCGCACCTAATGTTTGCTATTGGACTCAACCGGGGACGACGAAGCGAGCCAAATAGCTCCATTGACCATGTTGAGCAGGAAAGCCGACGACGAGCGTTCTGGTCGGCCTACTCACTAGACAAATATCTAGCCGCAGCGCTTGGACGTCCACGAACATTCAAGGACGAGGATATTGATCAAGAGCTACCAACAATCGTAAACGACAGTGACCTTCATCCATCATTTATGGATCCGCTGGCCAGTAGGGCTCAATCTCTTATGATGGCGCCAATCGAACACATCAAGTCAGTAAAGCTACATTGCTTTCAGAGTATGCGAACTGACGCGACTAGGCTATCGCGCATCATCTCTCTTGTGCTGCGCGACTTGTATCCCATTCGGCCGCCCTCAATGGCTCATCGTATCGACCTCGCCGCCAAATATACTGAGGACCTCCATTCATGGCGTGCAAACCTATCGCGCTTCCTCGATGCAGAAGGGGTTGATACCTCTCTGCTTATACCGCTCTACCAACGCCAGCGGAATGTTCTGAACCTTGCCTATTGGCACGCCATCCTTATCGTGCAGCGGCCCTTTTTGATCTCAAATTTCGCCAGTCTAGCTCACATCGATCACCGTCCGGGCGCTATATCTAACATCGAAACGAGCCGCAACATTGCAGACTGCGTCAAGGCTGCTATGGCAATTGTCAAGATCGTCGATGAGCTTTTCCAAGGCAGCCAGATCTTCCGTGCGTTTTGGTTTACCCAGTACAAAGCCTTCTGCGCCGTTGTTGTGCTTTACATCTATCGCATACAACAACACTACATTGAGCCAGGGAAGTGTGAAGGCTACTTCGCTGCAGGACAGAAGTGTCAAGCTCAGCTTTCGAGCATCTCAGAAAAAGATTGCTTAAGCAAGAGATATTGTCTTGTGCTGGAAGAACTCCGACTCGAGGCTTTGAAGCAGACAAAGCCGCACCTAGTGCCATCGGGCTCGTCACCCTCATCCAATCTCCTACCTGTGGCTTCCAGTACCTCTGCATCCGCGGACCCAACAATTCAAAGCCTAACCTCAAGCCTTGCGGTCTCCGCTCCGACACCACAAAGCGACGCTAGCACAGGTTTCGCTACGGTCTTCCCGTATGGTGGAAACATACCGCCTACTCCCGAGAGCGCAGGGTTCTCGTTTGCAAATAACAACCTGATGGCCGACTTTACGAGCTGGGGACAATTCGACAGCCTCGTTACTGCTGGGATCGGTAGCCTAGATGGCGGGTTCCAGGGCGACTTTGATTTGGGTTCGTTTGGTCTAGGTAATTGAAGGGTGTCATAGAGTAGGATTGGTACGTAACGAAAACGATGTAGCATGCTCTAATTACATGCCCCGTTCTGGGAAATGAGTAATATTTCTTACTCCGATGTCTCCGAGTTTTCTGTGAAGGAGGGTATAAAGTGCCTTTTCCCGCTCGCTTTTTTCTTCTCTGTTCTCTGTCTTCTGTCTTCACCTCGACGCGGAAGAAAGTTTTACTATTGCAGACTCACGAACAGAAACATCTAGGCAACGCTCAACATAACATAAAATTATCTGTTCCGATGATCTCTAACTTTGTCTCATTCTGAGTTGAGCCTCTTCAGTTACTACAGGAATGAAATTGCAATGCCCCAAAATTTGCGTGCAAGTTCTCGAAAATGAATTCGCATACTACTGCATGCGTCTACTTAGAAACCCTAGATTTATAACACAATCTTCTATTACGACAGGCGCGAAAGCTGGATGCGGGAAAATAGACTTTTTAACATCATGTTTGGGCTCGTACGTCTGAAGTCCACTCGTTAAACAATGCTACCAGGTCAGTCGATGTATCCCCTTGCCGAAAGACGTCTTTGGTAAGGATATTCAAAAATGAAGTAAGATCGATCGCTTTTTTAAAATGCACTTCAGGTTTTAATTCCATCACTTAGGAATTGATCTGCGCCTTGGTTATGCACTATGCGGCGTAAACAAAAGGCTCGTAACAGAACTCCATGCAAAATTTTAAGACTTGATACATGTATATCGCACCAGATCCCCCCAAGTGATCATCATATCAACAAGCTGAGAATAAACGAGTGCAATCAAGTCCCGTGTAGTAGCCGCCAAGCCATCGTGCAGTGGCTCTTCAACTCAACGACCACTCGGCCCATCGCAGGCAGCAATCGCCTTGGATGGTACACCCGCCCAGCTGCTCAACATGGAGCTCATTTAAGAGTATATATGCACAAATAATTGTTAAACTTACCTCACCCTATTTCTAGGACCTTAACATACCTTCAATGTTAAGATAGGCTATTCCTAAGGTCATGCATTGCTTGAACCAGTATCGTTAACCAAGTCCACGAAACCACTGTGCATTCAATCTTCTCGTTTGATAAGCCAATGCTTTGGAGATAATAGACAAATGTCATTCTGTAAGGAAGTGTGTGGGTTATACAAGGTGTATTGAGTATGATACAAGTGTGTTGTAGGTGTGATAAGATGTATGTTCGTGTATCTAGGAGAGATGACTGGCGAGCAGCCTTATGTACATGATGATAGGTCACGAGGTATACACGTGACCTAGGCTTACACATTCTTTTTAAATAAGTTACCGGTAGAGACTATAAGGCGACATACATATGCACTCTATACTCAGGTAGATCTCAACAAATCTTGCTCATAGAATATAAGTTATCAAACTAGGTACGGGTCTATGAAGCTTTATTAAATACTAAAATTCAAAAACTCGAAAATAAATACTACTTCACATGGTGTATGAGTAGTTACACTAATAAGACTATCGCAAATTTTAACTGCTTTAAGTGTACGCTTAAACTCAATCTTGGGCAACTGGATGCCCTATAAAATTCCTAAAGCCTTTCTTGAGTGGTAACATCGATCGATTTAGAGGCAATGCTCTGTATCGACAAGCCAGCCATATCTTTACATTGAATTTAGATGTGCAATTGGGATAAAACTCCGTGAATGAGAGTGAGAAGAACTGAATCTGGCAACAACGAATGTGAATAAACCGATTCTTCGATGTCTTCCGTATTCAGTCAAATGCTCTACTGCAACAGGATATTAAAACCGAGAGTGATTTGTAACTATGTGTCGCTCTTGGTGCGCAATGCAATATTCATGGGACGGTTCGCATGTTTGGGATTGGAGCAGTTCAATCAAAGTTTTCGCGGAAAAGGAATATGATACCAAAGTGTTGGACAAAGATATGTGTCGCATCATGATTCTGTGCTGCCGGTACTACTAAGTGTATGCAACTGTGGCACTACGCGCGTAATTTGTTAGCTTGATTTTGAAGTACAGAGATGCAAGTTCAATGTTTAAGATTCAAAAGAATTTGGAGAAGTGTTAGAACTCCGGGCACCAAGTGACCATGCTGTCCGCGACTGAGAAGTAGTTTGGAGAAGTTACAAAACTTGAGATAGAGTGCCTTGATGTGGTTCGTGACCGTTGTGAAACCAAACTCTTGGTCTTCAGTTAAAGCTATTTTAAGTTCAATGACAACACGCTATGGAGGAAGGCCCACGCGGAAGATTTCTAGGTAGAGCAATTTTTTATCAACAGAAAACGATGTTACCTACAAGGATGTGGGTTCACTACTGGGAATAACCGTTGGTATTGGGAGGATGTGAAGCAAACTGCCCAGAATCAAAATCATAGCATATGTCCGCGGAATCGCAAAGATGCCCTAATATTTCTAGTAATTAAGCATTGAGAATGATGATAGACTGGGGAAAATTGAGCCCGGAAGCAGTTGCCAGAACCCGGAAAATGAATCGCGAAAGAGTTTATGCATGAACTAATCCGAATGTGAGAAGCTGTGCGTGATTCAGAGTCGTGATATTGCGAGAAAGTGCAATGATGGTCCTTGCGCTTCCTCATCATCCCCATTGTCTGTGCTCCAACGTGCCTACCACATGTGCATCCCTTTAAAGAACCTTCTGTGCTCCCCATCAGCGCCATTGTTACACCATTCCAACCAAACAAAAAGTCATTCATAGCCTTTTGGTGAGAGACTAACGCAGACATGGCGCCCACAACGATCTGGTTTCTCGCCCTTGTCGGTATCTTCAGCAGTGTCGTGCAGTGTGCGCCCTCAAGCCTGCTCTTCCCCAAGGACGCGTCCTCCCTCGACAAACCAGTGCTTTCGCCACCAGTCCCAGACTTGAGCAAGGATCTTCTCAACAACTTGCGCGATTTGCTTAACTCTGATTCGATTTGGCAGCCCAGCCTCACCAACCAAGACTGCAAAGATTGGTTCCAGAAAGAGGGCTTCAAGCTGGAAGACATCGAGACATACAATGCGACCTATGGAGATGTGAGTGTGTTTGCTTTAAAGATCTCGAAGAGAAAGCTGACATACCCTCAGTGCGAGGTGCCATGGACAATGTGTCGCCACAAATCCGCTCCATACGGCATGAAAACGACGTCCATCATCTGGGGTCGGGTCCCAGTTCGCCTGCGCTCCTACATCCGCCATGTCATCGCGCTTCCGGCAAAGATTAACGGGCTCCCCGAGGCGATCAACGACAATGACAACGTCGTGATCACTGGTAATGCGAGGTTCTCGCAGATTCTCGCGGCTGTCGGAAAGAGTGTGGACAAGTATGGCTTCCCAAACACCACTGGGCTGTACCATAGTGAGTTTTCCAGACTCTCTATCCATGTTATGGCAGGACTGATTGGACTTAGATTCATTTGAATGGCTTAATGCCTATGCGCACGACAAAGCAGTCCCGAGCGCCGTTGCGGCCATCGATCAGACCGAGAATCTCGCGCAGTTCATCATCCTTGCACTATACGAGAAGCGCGTTCGTGGTGGAGTTGAGGAGCAAATTCCTGGTTGGGAGTCGATTAGTCATGGGTACCGCCAGGTCATCAAGAATGCGTACAGGGATAGCTGGGGTGACAAGGAGGGGGTGCTGTGCCAGAAGCGGCTTAACGATAGCGACATTATCTCTGTCTGAGCTCTTGCAAGCCAGAAGCGGCACGCAATGCCTGCTTGGATGTCATAGCTAAGCTTTGGGTTCCTGGGGAACACACGATATGCAAGGTCGTGAATCCGTGAGTGGGTGGAGACAACACGCTTTGGATAGTTTCATCAATACAGCACATTTGATTATTGCTGATGACATCGACTTAATAATCTATGCTAAGAATTTGGTTGTTGAGTCCACGCTAGGACGTAACCCTTTTCCTCAAGTTGCCACATGAAAAGTCTCCATTGCCCAAAAATCTTTTACAAATAGCACTTGTTTCCACTTTCTGAAGCCTCAACATCGAGTAGTACCTTTTGAACCACTGATGTTCTCGTCCAGATTTGGTCCGTAAGGACTAGATTGAGTGTACAGACATGTGCAGGCGGCGTATGCAACAACATGATTCTTTTGCGAGCTTTTCATTTAGTAGATCCATTTTTCCCACGAGATCTAGCATGAGGCGAAGTTTTCGCGCGACATCCAGGACGAGTTCAATCGGCGGTACAAATTGCACCGCTATCTCGGGCCCGAAACCGCCATCATTTGTCCGCACGAGAACCTCAACATGAATGTGGAAATATATTGGCGCGAGAATTCGGAGAATTATTGTAATGAAAAATATAAGCGTGGATTAATACGTCCTACGAAGAGGACTCTTGGTATGTCTGCGGCCATGCTTAAATAGATATCATTCCTCCAGTCTTCGAGCCACGCACATCGCAACCACTACAATCTGTACCTCGCGTTGACCGCAACAACATCTGCATCATGCCCGAATCAACATCCCGCGGTCAAGAGGCCGAAAAGAACCTCGACGATTCGAGACCCTCCCAAGAAACGATCTCAGAGAGCAAAGAAGAATATCCTTCATCCCTCAACCTGACCATCATGGTCCTAGCCCTGATCCTCGCAATGTTTCTCGCCTCTCTCGACTTCACCATCGTCGGCACCGCGATCCCCAAAATCACAGAAGAATTCCAAGCTCTCGATTCAGTACGTATCAACACTTCGCTGCATATCGACCACCCCAAGCTAACCGTACGCAAAGATTGGTTGGTATGGCTCCGCCCTCTTCCTCACCGTCGCCGCATTCCAATCTCCCTGGGGCAAAGGCTACAAATTCTTCGACCTCAAATTGGTCTTTCTCACTGCCATCGCGGTCTTTGAAGTCGGCAGTTTGATTTGCGCCGTCGCGCCTGATAATCAAACGTTCATTGCTGGACGCGCGATTATTGGGGTTGGGGCGGCGGGGATTCTGGGTGGGTGCTATTGCATCATAGCATTTGCTGTGCCGCCCGTTCGGCGTCCGGCCTTTTCTGGGATCATGGGAGCCACGTATGGGATTGCTAGTGTGATTGGGCCGCTCCTTGGGGGGGTGTTTACGGACCAGGTTTCTTGGAGATGGTGGTACGTATGAATTTGCACTTGTGGTACATTGATTCGAAATACTGGGTCGCTGGTGTTTCATCAGTCGAATGGGAAAGGTCGAACTCGCAAGCGATTTTTGGAAGTCACTGCTAACAGGCATGCAGCTTTTACATTAACCTTCCCATTGGTGGTGTGTCGGCAGCCATGATCCTGTTCATGTTCAGAACTCCTGCACATTCGAGGTACACCGGTGATCTCACTCTCAAGGAAAAACTTCTCCACATGGACATGCCTGGTGCACTCCTCATCATCGCGTCCATGGTCCCTTTTCTGCTCGCCATGCAATGGGGCGGTCTCTCGAAATCGTGGAGCGACGCCGACGTTTACGGATGCTTAATTGCATTTGTAATCATCGCCATCACTTTCGTTGGATTCGAATATTGGCAGGCAGACCGCGGGCTCCTCGTACCCTACCTCCTCAAACAGCGACTTATCTGGGTTGCATGCCTCTTCGGTTTCTTTCTCAGTGGCGGCTTCTTCACTACCCTATACTACCTGCCTATCTACTTTCAAGCCATCCTTGGCACGTCTGCAGAGCAGAGCGGTATCCGCAATCTAGCTTTGATCATAGCGATGATGATTTCCACCATATCCGCCGGGGGTTCTGTCACAGGCTTTGGACACTTCGCCCCTTTCGTAATTATTGGATCCACGCTTACTACCGTAGCCACTGGACTTTTCTACACGCTCTCTCCGACCTCTTCAAATGGTCAATGGATTGGCTACCAAGTCCTCGCCGGTTTCGGCATTGGAATGTGCAACCAGATTCCTCTCATGGCTGCCCAAGCACTTGCCAAAAACGAAGATGTCGCGACCACTACTGCGGTAATTATGTTCTTCCAGACTCTCGGAGGCGCCATTTTGGTATCTGCAGCGCAGGCTGGTTTTGCAAACGACCTTGTCAAGACGGTTCGCAAGAAGATTCCGGGGATTGACGCAGGACGGGTGGTCGCAGCCGGCGCTATCGAGTACAGGCACATCTTTCCTCCAGATACCATTTCTCGAATCTTGGAGTCGTACATGGAGGGTATAACCACCGTATTTATAATCATTCTCGTTGTGAGCAGCGTTTCTGTGCTGGCATCACTTCTGGTACCCTGGACAAACATCAAGGAGGCGACTAAAGAGAAGGAGAGAGCTGGTGTGGCCTTGGGCGCTGCTGCTTGACAAAGTTGAATGACTTAGAAGCATAAGTCTGGAAACAGATGTTCACTGGAAAGAGATTTGGTGTAGATTGGGCTTTGAGCAAGGGAATAAGTAACGGCATAATTTCATCCTCTCACTGAGTAAATTCCCTACTGCTTTTCATCCCTCCTCGAGGATTGTTCTACTGTCTCACCACGAGCAAAAATCGTGCCGGGCATCTCAAGAGGTGGTAAAGACGACGACCCTTCCATCTCATAAATCTGACACGACTCTTTCTGACCCAACAAGCTCTAAGATACATTTCGAGCGCTCACCATCTCGATGACTATGTGGAGATTCCAGTTCGGCAATCTCGTTTTCAAGTTGTGGTGTTTCAGTCGGAGCGCCGGACAAGCATCGTGCATGTTCTTCTGCATTGAGTCCGTCGCCGCGTTTTTCGGGCTCGTCGTCAATAATATATGGGCTTCCTCTCCATGATGTCCACCGTTCACGCTTTCGAAAGTACAGTGCAAGTGCCAAAGCAATGACGATAAGTACCGCCAACGCAGCCCCTGCTCCTATCCCACCTTTTACCCCAGGACTAAGATGTGAAGGTGCGACGGGAGGAAGAGTAGAGATGGGGCTCGCTACGGACAATGACGCCGTTGTCGAAGTGAACACAGTCGTAGGTACAAAAAGAGACGTCGATTCTGAAGTCCCCGCGATCGAAGATCTCGTGTGCAGGAATCCCCGCAATCTGTTGCTAGATGCCATCAACGTCTCTATATCGAGCCCACGAATAGAAAATGATGCGCTCATATCAACCACGAACTCTGATACTGCTCAACACATAAGCTAGTTGATTCGTTTGGGTAGCTCACTTGATGCAGCCGTATACGAGCATTCACCCATCATGACATCTCCAGCCCAGTTCACGATGACTTGTGCGAAAGACGATGTCTGACAAATACAGTCGAGGTTCGTGTAGGGACATGGAAGAGGCACCCAGATGGGCCCGAGACTAAGCATTCCCTGACATGAGTTCTATCATCTTGTTAGATTACGACAACAAGTCTGCAGAATATTGAGACTGACCGGATAGGTATCGTAGCCGTCTGTTTCGGTATACAGCGACGTTGATGATCCATCATCTTCAAAGCTAGAACAGACTTCAACACGACAGGATATGGGGCCTTAACAGTCTGTGGATCCAAATCGAAGCAAGAGTTGCTGAGGGAATTAGTTATGCTTGGGGCGAGTGCTGCAAATGCTGAATGATTGCTACAATGTATATCAGCGCCACTCCAATGGCTGTTGGCGCTGATGCAAAGCTTCTTATCGACATATACCAGACTCCAGTCCAGGAAGCTGTTTGACGTTAAGTTACGCTAGTGACGATCTGAAATATCGCAAAACATTATTGGGGCCCACGAATGACTTTAAACAGTCGCCCAAGCTGTGGAAATACGAATGATTGGAGATTCCGTCACAAGACCTTCAGGTGCGACGCATGAAGCGTGTTTTGACCGGCCGACTCGGATTGTGCAAGGTAACTCCACCACTGCCTCAAATCTTTGTGGTGCAGGGCGAAGTAACTTTGTAGCACATTCAGTACATGCGCACGGGTGATACGGTATGTCCAAAAATAGTTTTGTTGTTGTTGTTTTTGTTGTTGTTCTGACTTGTGGCAGATGCATGAAATTACTCTATCGTACACGGAACCTCTGAAGCAACATTTTCGATGTCCATCCACATGGCACCTTCACATCTTCATTCTTTGATCCTAGGAATTGAAGTGATGTAATTGTGGCCACTTAAGGAAGCTCCACGTGTTGTGTGATGTTTGGTACCTCTAATTCGGAGATCAGACTGCATATCCGTTCCGAATCTGGTATATCCGAGGGTGAGTCCAAAGTGTTCGGACTATGAGGGCTTTGCGGTACACTAAGCTCAGCTTTTTCTTCCGTAATCGGCGTGCGGCTACTCCAGAGATTGTTTACACGGTTTTTTAGGTTTCCAGTCTCCTGTTTTGGGGGGTTTATGATGTTGACCAGCTCTGGTAAGTCATTCACACCCCCTCTCTCTGAAGTTTGCAGCAGGTTCTTCTTGCGTCTCTTTAAATTAAGAACAATAAACACTCCCAGTACTAATAGAACAGCCACTATCGTTCCACTTGCAATTCCAGCTATAACACCGCGACTGAGGTGCGAGTTTGAAGTGGATGGTACTGGAACGGGTGATTCCGACGGCGTGACTGTCAATGAAGCACCGCTTCTTGTGGAAGTGAAATCCGTCAGCGGTGTATGGAGGGAGGTTTGTGGCGAGGACGATGTAGTCGAAGACACCATAGTGTGTAAATAAGATCGGAGTGGGTTATCGCTCTGTATCATAGTTGCTATATTATTATTTGAATACGAGCAAACAGTGCTCAACTCTGACAGGTACCCTTTCACTTATCAGCATAGTCTTAGGACGAATCAAGGCACTATACTCATAACATCGTCAGTACGACAGATACTGGTCATGCACAATCCTGCTAGTTGCATTTGTTTACTAACGATGTCGGGGAACTTGCAAACGGCGTCGAATTCACCAAGCCAGATATACCCTCCTCCCAAGTTCCTGCTGCTACTAACAGTGCACCAGCCATGCAAACATCTTGACTGTTTTATGTCCGTTAGCAATTATATGCGGGAACTGTTCCTCGATTAATAAGCCACGTACCGTGCAGAGATTGTAATCATTCCAAGCAGAAGTAGTCGTAGCATACTGGGGCAGGCTTGTGTAGCACTCAAACATTAGGTTGAACCACCTACAGCCAATAGTTCCAATACAACAACTATAGATCGGTACTTATCACTGCTTCAGGTCAGAGGCTTGAAGGTCCAAATTCTCCAGCTGCAAGAGTCCGTACAATGATTTTGCAGTGGAGAAGAAAAACCGACGAGAAGATACTCAGTGACATTTAAGAAACCCAGATAGCCGCTGGTACCGCCTCCAAACATAATTCTGTCGCACTCAGACCGTGAAATCCGTAGTACACAAGCTGTTAGGGCGCAACATGTAGCACTCATTTCCTCCGCAAGCGCACAACCGTGCCACGACCGTGAACCTGCACACTGCGCAACCAAGCATGAATATAGATACATCCCCGGCCATCTCTTCCAATTATTGATTCCCAAGTCAACGAAATCATGTCGTGATCTGCTTCCGAACTTGTCTTGAATAAGTGTGTAACTGTGTCTCCTCGTAGTACTCCGGCTATGCGAACCCATTTGAACGATCGCGACAGGTTTTGTCACGCCCATCCCCTGTCACGGACCCGACCCATAATAGTTGCACGTCGCAGCAGCATGAGGAGTACGACGAGGAGCAAGAAGCCGCCCAGTGATGCCCCGGCAGCGACGATCGTTTTGTCTGTGCCAGAGAGTGCCATTTGTAGCTGTTTGGTCCGTCCGTCGAGCGTATAACGGCGTGGAATCGGCGTTGTAGAGGCAGTTTTGTTGAGTGTATGGCTGAGTTGTAGTGGAAAATTGTGGCAGTGTGGTTTTGGTGCGTGGGTACAAAATAATGGAGTGTGCTCCTTAAATTCTGGCCCTGGTAGCAGCGCGTACCGTCACCAAGCGAGTACCGTCACCAGGCGCACACAAGGCCCCCCTTTCACTCTTTGCAACCAAAATTCCAAGCTTCTCTCCCTTTCTATCTTTAGAAGTTTCGCGCATAATCAACATCCCTTCTCCGGAGACTTCCTCTAGAAATTGTATCGGCCCCCACCGACAATTCAGCCCTCTGTCCTGACCAACACTGTTCCGTCCAACTATTTACACTTCTTTCATCGAGCTCGGGCTTCCCATAAGTATCACTATTTGGCCCGAGATAGCAGCCAACACTGCCCTTGATCGTAGCTTCTCGTATGCGCCTTTGCTTCTGTTTTCTGAGGCAATATACCAGGGTCCCGACAAGCGCGAGCAAGCCAATTGTGCCACCAGATGCAGTAGCAGCTATTTTTGCGGGCGTGAGAGCAGTTACCGGCGGTGCGGTCTCGAGGACAGGAGTAGAGCTAGTTTGGGAGGCGATGGTGCTTTCGCTGTTAAAGGACTCGGACCTCGATGAAGAGAGTTGAGATAACAGGTCATCAGTGATTAGCGACGATACTCGTATTATTGGTGTCATGACCGAGCTTGTGATATCGGTTGATGACGTTGAAGGATCTGATGTCGCTGATGGAGTTGATGTTGAGCTAGTCACCTTGACTACCGTAGGAGAGCTCAAAAACAAGGAGGTGATAGATCCCTGAAAGTAGAACGAGATTCCGTCGTTACTATTACAGTAGTTTTTAATGTTTTTGTAGTTGCAGTAGCACCATCATCTAGGTAAGCATCCCAGATTCCAAAGAGCGTGGAAATGGGCGGCGTATTAGCAGACTCGCACTCATTTTGAACGCTTGCACGAAATCTGTCGCGATTAGGAATGCTCCACGAACCTGAACTGAGTAAATCACCTGCTCTTTCTTCATCTTCGCCTTACTTGTTCAGCAGACATTCGCCAATTGTCATCGCAAAATAGTTCCATGGCCCGTCACTCAATCGACAGAAGCCTGCAAGATTATCTGCACACGTCGCGTCATACTTCTGCTTCTCAATACAATCTCTCTGGTTCACATTAGGCGTTAACTTGTTTTCGCTCATACTGACTCACCGCGCACTCCGGCAGATCCGGAGGGTTCTTCGCATGTTCGCATTCTGACGCTGGTAGTTCGTCCCAAGCGAGTGCCACATTCAAAAATAGCACCAAGCCGGTAAGTTGGGACAAGGATGAAAATTATACGCATGGTTCAGTTCGCATTGATTTCGCACTTCGAAGCTGTGCTGCGAACCACGCATACTTGACTTTTTGAGAAGCGCACCTGCTTCGATTGCCTTCAGGACAGGATACGTCAGAAGTACTACACGTCACTCAGTAGAAACAGCCTACCGGTACACCATTCACATGGATGCAACGCACGTAATAGAACACCTAATTTGTCTATTTCATAGGCTATTCCGTCCGGTATGCCACGATGTGCTGTAAGTACCCGTTCACGCTGTTCACAAGCCCGGACCTACCAGCCCGGACCACCCACAGCGACCCACGACCGCAGTCTCGGCGCTTCGACCCAATCAAATCCATTGTGAATCTACTTTAGCTACCATTAGCATGTGTGCACAAACTGAACCGAGGCAAATACCAACCTCAGCCGACCGTACGTCTTTTAGCACAAGTTCGCGTTCCTCTTCCTCCTCGCTCTCCAGGCCGAAATGCCAAACACGGCCCCAAACGCAAAAACAACCAGTATGGTGATGATAGCAATATCGCTTTTGCCTAGTGTTCCAGACTCAGGTGGTGAGAGAGGCGACTCGTTCCCACCGTCTGCACCATGCGTGAAGGGCGTTGCCTCGAAGAGGGTGCTAGTGGGAGATGATTGTGTTGCTTGGGTAGAGACATTGGATGGGGTCATGGTGGGAGATGATAGCATTGCTTTAGAATTTGTTGCAGACGCCATGATTGAAGAAATAGGAGGCAGTGTTTATGGAATGGGCGAGGGTGAAGTGTGGGGAGAATGCAGAATGGTGATAGCGGGGAGTGCGATCAGGCGGTGATGCAAACGAGTCGATTACGGTGATTCCGTAATTGATCTATCTCTAATTAATCTTGATGGTATGTATGCCGAGTCTTTCAAATGATCCTATGCAGCTTTCTGCGTCGAGAACCATTCAATGAGACTCCTCGTCGACACCATCCCTATCTATTACCGATCTCCCCCCTTACAGATCTGCAATCTTTCCAAAATGCTCACACACATCTTTCAAGATGCGTTTGAACTCTGCAAACCAGTCAGTCACATGGCCTCGGTTATCAGCTTCCTCCACCGATCAGTCACTCACCGTACCATCCCCCCTCCGTACACCCTCCCACCCCAGTATTCCCAAGACAGGGCTTGATATCAATCAAGTACTCGTCGACACGACTCTGATCTTGTTTACATATGCAATCTGGGCGCGTGGCAGAGCACCCGTAGAAAGTGCCGTTGGACAGACATTGTTCCTTCAAACGTAAGTCGATATCAGCGGTGAAGGAAAGCTAGCTTAAATAGCACGTACAACGCCGCATGTCAATGCACGAGGAGCCAAAGGCGATGCGCTGATAAGCGGGACAGACGCGAGGGCGAAGAGAAAGCACTGCGATGCGAGCTTCATTTTCGAGGGAGGCGTGATTGGGCGCCCAACGTCGTGACTGGAAAGTGTTTCGATAACGTTGATTTGATAAACGTGTGATGGTTTGGCTGACAATCTGCGCGTACCAAATCTTTCAGCTTTTGTAATCACGATGGCGGGAAAGGTACCTTGTAGTGGGGAATGCGAACCGTTTGCGATGCTCGTTCCGGATGCAGCTTCAGGCCCGACAAAGAAAAACGGAGCGAAGATTGCGATTGATCAAGCAACGTGTTGGAGCGCAAACGACGTGTTCTCGCGCGAGTAAGTATTTTTCCGCGCCTTGGGGAGGAGGATCGTAAGCTCTGATGTGGCTATGCTGGCGGTGTAGAAGGGCGTTTGAAACATGTGGGGACGGAAAGTCATGTTGGGCGGCTTTGCTGGAAATCCGGGTTTTGGTTCATCGGGTGTAACCCAGACAACTTCGTGTTTGTTCCACCAAATAGTGGGCCAGGCAAGGCTATCGTGTCGTTGACTGGAGCGTGTGCAGATGTGCTCTTTTGATCGCATCAGTGTTTCTCTGTTATTTCAGCTTGCTCATCCGGCTCATTCGAGCATTGCAATCTTCTCCTAAACCAAGCTCAGATATGATCATTACAAGTGGAATAACACTGGGAGACACGAGCTCATCCATTCTGTAGGACGTGTATCCATTTCTTACAAAGGTGTGGCGTTGTAACTCGTAACCGAGGAGATGAAACACAGCAAAACGGCATTGAATCGAAGAAAATCGTGGGAAGAGTCGTGGGCAGAGGACTAGCGGGTAAGGTTCATATGTCGAGGGCTTGGTGGTCGTGGCACATTTGAGTTCATGAAGTCACGATGCCTGGGCAGCTCTAGCATTATGAGTTCTATTAGATACAGTACCTTGCGCTACGCTTTAACTTTTTGCGCCCGCCCAACTAGGATTCTGTCCAGTCCGCAGCCGGGATCTCCTCTTCTTACATCATTTGCAACAAAGTAGGCAGCCAAGATGCAGTCAGTGACCCCTACACCATTGTATTGACTGCCGACAACCTTCACCTTCCCTTTGAATTCGTTCATCAGCCCATAACCGAATTTTCGCAGTCGATTTTCATAGCCGACCGTATACTGTGGGATGCAGCTGTAATTGGTCGTTACGTTGGTCGCCGTCGGCTCCTCGATAATGCCCAAATGCCGTCTGATGACACTGCGAGCTAACTCGAGACCTTCCTCGGCATCAGGCAGGCCCTCCCAATCGTCCCACCAGCGTCCTCCGAGCATGACGGTCACTTTTGTGCCATCAACATTGTCTTGGCCCTGAACAGCGTCCGAGTCGAAGATGACACCAAGGGCGCGCTCCGGATTCTGTTCGAAAGGCACGCTCTCCGGAATGAGAAATCCGAAGCCTCTATAGGGATGAAGGTTCGGTTTCGAAAAGTAGAAATTTACTACCTGGACTGTGACTGACGGGGTTAATAGAGCTTGTGGTGGAGTCCAGACAATTTGGTCAAAGATGTCCTTGGTCTCCACGTTGTCCGAAGTTGCATCAGCCGGGCTAGCTTCAACTTGTATACGCCCAGATTTGTCTTCGGCTTTTCGATAATTGTTGACCGAGGAGTTTAGGCGAAATTGCACTTGAGGGTTTGCTGCTAATTTTTGCTTCAATGCGTCTATGAGCTGTTGAAGGCCGTTTTTGAAAGTAAAAGTACTCGCATTTTCGAGAGCTTGCTCGACCTTGTCGTCCAGGTTGATAAAGATCTCCGTGGACTCCGCTTTATAGGATTCGAAGCGATTCAAAGTCCACATTGGATGTTGTCTCCCACTCGAGGTACTGGCCATCTCCAACATTCCACTCATAATGCTCTTTCCCATCCCCTCGAGGTGCCATGCGAGTGGAAAAAGGGTCTTGGCACTCAACTGCCAGATGTCACCGGCATAGATGCCATGTATGGCGGCGGACACGATGTTTGACGCGAGACGTTTGTCCAGTCGTCTTGATATGAAGTCTCCAACTGATTCATCGTTTAATTTGCGTGGTCGAAACGGCTGTAAGTGTTCTGTTATTAGCGAGAGTCCTCCGTTGAATAAGCCACTGCTAACGCAACGCCAGGCACCAAACAGGCTCGGGAGATCCTTCATATTTGGGAGGCAATTAATCCGGTCGGGATAAAGAATGTAGCGGCGTCGCGCTGCGGGAGAGTTTTTCGAGGTGGTCAGAAGGTCTTCGACGAGCCCAAGCTCTTGTATCTGTGCCCTTGTTAGGATTTACGGGAGTCGTGATGCTCTTAGAGGCCCTTACTAAAAGGGCAGTTGGCGTGGCCTTCCATCCAGGTCGCAAGGTTCGTGGACCATGCTCAAATAGAACCTCTCCTCCCGGCACCTGTACATGTCTGGACTGGATCCATCCTCCAAGCTTGTCCTCCTGCTCGTAGATGGTTATTTTCGCATTGGGCATCTCACTGGAGATGAAGTAGGCACTGGCAAGGCCAGATATGCCTCCGCCTACCACGGCAATGTGCTGCTCGGGGGGGTTGGAGGTTGAGGCATAGTGGCGACGAGCACACGGCACACACAGGGCGGCTCGCGACGTGGCGAGTTTCAATGGCAACTCTAGAAGCAGGCCATGCTTCCCTAGCCACATTGCCGCGTGTGGTGTCGTAGAAAGGATGGAGGGTCGCGTGTGCTTATTTGATCAGCTCGTCGCGAAGTCAAGACGCCTTCGGAGGTGACGTCTCGGAAAATTGAAGCTCGGACCCTCATCGGTCGGAACATTGGACGGGCAGCACTATGCCGATACAACCAAGACAGTCACGATTGCACATGTGCGAATCTGGTTAGGAGAAAGGCAGCATAGTAGCCGCAAAAGCGGAAAACATGTCATCCTTGTGAAAAAACTACCCATCCGGCTATGAAATGCCATCCATGACAGCCCAGTGATGCCACCGCCGGCCATGCCGTGTCTCAACGCCATAGTCCCAGTTACCCAGATATGGTACAATGCTGTACGACAGCCCTCGTCTGTCCGCAGTGTCGATCAGCTTGACATCCCTCCTCAGCCATGTCCTTGGTTCCGTTTTCCCAACTGTCCTCTGTCCGTCATCTCTACTAGGCAGCAATCTCCGTATCCACCTTGTCAGTCTTGGCCGGGATAATGAGCTCCTCGGTCTCCTCATCTGCCACGAATTTCCTCTCGCTGACATGTTCGTCCTTGTTCTCATCTCCGGCCTTTGGTGCATGCCATTCCTTGTTCTTGAACACCTTCTTCTGTCCCTCTGCGTGCTTATACAAGCAGAAGCGATTGGTGCACGGCGTGTACTTGCACATGGTCGGGTTGTGGAAGAATTTGCATCCTGGCGTAGTGCAGTCGGCTCCATTGCGGCAAGGGGCTGCCGAGGGGTGCTTGAATGGGCACGTGTTCATGTCTCGACAATTAGGATAGAACATGCAGTCTTGCTCAGACTTGAACTGCTGCCGCTGAGAGGGCGACGGATGTTTTGCGGCACACTTCTTGTTCGTGCAAGCAGCGCCAAACGAGCAGGTGGAACTCATGTCGATGGGAGTACCTTCTGGGGCCGCCGGCGATTGATGAACAAAGGGGCAGTCGGCTTTGCTGCACCTCGTGTTGAAATTGCACATTGTGCTGGCTGGATCCATGTGTGAGCCCTCAACGTCCATGGCTGATGCGTCACCGTTCTCCGTTGCAGTGTTGCCGCCATCCGTCATGGTCTCATCTTGATTGCCCTTCTTTGCGAACTTATTTGGTTGTCCATTGTGTCTCTTTTCCATGCGGTCCATGAGCGATTTGCCACCACGGCCGGTCCGGTTGTTCTGTTGGAAGTTCGGGTTGACGAATGGCGTCGGCGCCTGACCTGAGAAGATCTGCTGCATCATCTGCGCTTGCTGTTCGTACATCTGCATGAGAGCAATTTGCTGCTGCGGGTTGAGCATTCCTCCCATCCCATTCTGACCCATGGGGGGCATGGGCATGGGAGGCATCCCAGCCATGTTCATGGCGACGTTGCCGCTGTTCATGGCGCCGTGTCCCATGCCCATGGGGCCGTTCATGTTGCCGCCCCTGCCGTTCGCCATGGCAGCGATGCCCCGACCGACCTGCGCTGCCCGTGGGCCCCTCGGAGGTTCGCGCGAGTGCGAGTTGATCCTACCAGTTCCTGATGTGCCGCGAACTCGATGCAGGGCAGAATCACCCGATCGTTCCATGTGTTGGTTGAGTTGATCTCGCATGGGTCGACCGCGCTGTGCCCGATTAGCGCCGACTCCGCTGCCGCTGCCGTTGCGCATGGCTTTGGGCCCCGTTGGTGGTCTGTTTTTACTGGTCAGTGTCTTGTGTTAGGTAATGAAGTAAGCCGCTTGGAGGTATGGCGGGAAGAGCATGCCTCAAGCGAGAGCAGTCCAGTGCGTCCATTGAAGGGAATGAATAAGAGGTGGCATACATGTTGCTCGAAGAATTTTCAGCAATTCCGTCCATCTCCTGATCATTGCCAGGAGCGGAGAGATTGGCCGGGCTGGCGTCTTGCTGGGACTCGATCATATTGATTTCTGCGTCATTCGCGCCAGCGCCGCTCAGTTGATTTCGCAGGAGCGAGATGTGCTCGAATAGCCAATGCGCAAACTGCTGAGTTTCGAGATTATCGGGGCCAAGGTCAAGAAGATCGTTGGAAAGCTCGGAGGCTATTGTTGCTTCGTTCTTCTCGTTGACAAGCATGGCAAGAATGTATTCGAAGAGGGTCGTGTCTTCGGCGTCGGTCGTCCATCCGTACTCTGCGAGTTTTGGCTGTACAGCGCTCCGGAGCGCCGTCGCCATGGGCGACTCGAGAGCAAACTCTGCTTCGGCCATGGTGATGACGGCGGGTGATGTAGTTTGGGGAAGCGTGTCGTGTGTTGCGAGGGCTCGGGAATGGGAGATGGGTGGAGAACAAAGGGAGTGGCGACGAGGCGCCGCGGTCGCGTCTTTTGAAGCGCCTTTGCTGAAAGAGTGAGCGACAAAGGCAGACGTGTGGGTAGGCGGAGCAGCAGCGCGCGATTCTGATGTAGGCAACGGAGGCGCGGGTGTCGAAGTGAAGGTGAAGTGGGCGTTGGAGCAGAGCGCACACCAAACCTGTACGCGCCAAGAGGCTTGGCAAGACCCGATGACTAAGGCGGCAGGGCTGACCTCATTTTTCTCGCGCCTTCTGTTGCTGGATCAAACAACCCTCTCCGCACCACCCTCTCTTTATCCTCCCCACCTCGCCCCGACTCCCGCCACCAAACCCCCGCGCCTGTACTCGTATCGACCCACCGAAACATGTCTCGCGGAGGCGGCACAACCCTATACGTCACTGGCTTCGGCCATGGCACCCGCGCTCGCGACCTCGCCTTCGAGTTCGAACGGTATGTCCCCTAACGCCTCGCCCTTATCGAATCGTCGTCGCATCCGCTCGCCGTCCTTCTTCCCCCGAGCCCTCACAATCTGCCTCTCGTATCCTTCCACATCGAGGGAACGCCCTCCCAAAACCCCGACTGCCTTCGCAGCCTCACGGTGCGCAGTCCAGCATCAGCTCCCCCATCCTGTGTTGCTCCTTCCTCGCATTCACGACTCTCTCCTTGAGGAGCGCTGCTGACTGTTTCCAGCTATGGACGCCTGGTTCGCTGCGACATTCCCGCTCCTCGCTCAGCTTCCAGCCGACTGTAATTCTCCCTCTCCACCTAGTCAAACAGTTCGCTGACCGTGTAGTTTCGCCTTCGTCGAGTACGAGAGCCGTCGCGATGCGGATGATGCCTACCACGAGATGCACAACAAGCGCATTGGCCGCGACGACCTCCTGAAGATCGAAGTGGGTCCCCTCAAGCAGACGCACATCACAATGCTAATAATTCACAGTGGGCTCGCACTCCGCCGTCTGCTTCCTGGCGCTTCGACTCTGGCTCAGGTCGCGACGGTCGTGATGGCCGTGATCGCGGATCTCGTCGTGACCGCTCTCCGCGTCGTCGTAGCACCTCTCCCCGTCGCGGCCGTGACGCCTCCCCGCGTGGCCGAGGCGACTACTCCCCTCGCAAGGACGACCGCCGCGACCGTGACGATGATAGACGCGACCGCGACGACGACCGCAACCGCGACCGTAACCGCGACCGCACCCGTAGTCCCGAGGATCGTGACCGCGACCGCGAGATGAAAGACGTCCGCGATCGTGATGAGGACCGTGACCGCGATCGAGAGCGTGACCGCGATGTTGCAGCCAATGGCGATGACCGCAAGAGTGAGCACATGTTGGTCGACGACGATTTCATCTAGACTGACACCATTCACAGTTGACTCTCCTCCGCCAGCTGTTCATGACGACCTCGACACGGCCGAGTAATTAAACCAGTTTTGATACTCTACCCATGAAAGTACTAATCTGGCTCTCAATAACAGGGATGAGTCTGTCAGGTTCTTCTTCGTGGATACTGTCGGCGACAAGAGACTTGCCGTCTGCATCGAGTACGTCTCTAGGCTGACTCTCGAGACTTAAGGGCATGAAGGCAGGTTTGGTGATGGTTTCTTTTCTATGCATTGGCGCCTACTGCCCGAACACCTTCGACGGCATCTGCGCAAAATTGATTAGCTGAACAGTGCGACTTCGATGCGAACTCTTATGGCGAACGATATCGGCGATTCGAAAACGGCGGTCAAGGACCTTTTCATTCGGTTCTTCGGTTCTTCGGTTCATTCGGTCGATCGGTCGATTCGGACTAGCGGTTTACCCAACATGTACTTTACTCGAACGAATGCCGTATTAACCCATACTTCCCACCCCTAATATCGAACTCCAAACGGTACCCATCCATCCCCGTCCCCACGTCCGCGCGCCCCCCGATACCGCCCAACACACGCTACACGACAGTGACAGGTTTGTACAATTTAACATTGGTCCACATTGCTGGTGACGTGAGAGCTGTATGATGTGTATGTACGAGTATGAGAATTGAAGTACAGCATTTTCGAAGGTGCGGTCACTTGTTCAACCTCCGACCCAAGAGCACACGCCATAGCGATTCAGCATCTGGCCTACCACGATCAATCCTCCGATGGCAGGATTTGCGCTCACGACATAAACCAGGACTCTTCCGGCAGGCCCCAGGTATCGTTTCGAACTTGGCGTAGAGTCTTTGCCTTCCTGCTCGATGACGAACCATGTACCCAGGGCAACGCCGAATGTGACCCATTGCATGGCGTAGACTTTCCAAGTCCCCGAATCGTGTGCAGGGACTGTACCATGGTTGAAGTGTGACATGATGGCATTGATTAGGATGGGTACCAGGGAAATGGTGACTGTGAGCAAGTATTTGGCATAGCGCCAGCGTGGTGCAGCGCGTGGCGATAATGTAACAGACCAGTGATGGTGCGACCAGATCCAAGTCCACAAACAGGAGGACCGTTGGAGGGATATGTCGGTAATTGCAGGAGTTTGCGATACTTCAAGGTGAGGAGTTGAAGTACATCTGAGGGTGTTTGCAGAGGGTATGAAGAATATGGTTGACTGCTGAGTACCTGTATAATTCGAGTCGAGAGGTATGGGATTGAGATGGTAGGTGCATGAAGTTGCAGACGCTGTATACCCAGGGGTATACTTCTCATTATCAACCATGGCCGAAGCTGCCTTGTCGAGAACGGCAGATATACTTCCCGAGCTGTCCACAGCAAAGTGCACATCTCGTACGCTTTCGGCGTTGATAGAAGAGTCCAGGCATAAAACAGCTTTTTCTTCCTCATGCACTCGACCAACCGTGCCTTTGAAAAGCCCTCCTCTCGCTCGAGCTTCATCCATTATCGAAGTCTCGACCATGTACAAGCAGGTATAGTCAGGTCGACAGCAGTTTCCCAGCAAATTCACGGTACTCATGACTGCGTAGGGTGCGACGGTCAATCCAAAGGCTGCGAAGCCGAATTGCTCGATCTGGTCGCCGCGTGCGCGATAGAGGGTGAGAAAGGCATAGCCTGTCTGAGCCATGGCGACAAGTGCTTTGACGATGTTGTAGCCCGAAGCTATCTCGGTTGTTGTCGGATACGACGAGGAGTCTTGGAAATGGGCAGTTGGTGGCACGAGGAGAAATTGGTAGCCATCAGGTATGGTATATGTGCCATGTATAATCTGCCGATGGACATAGACGGGGCGTCCGAATTTGTGGAATATCCAAGGGAATTCGTAGGTTATGAGATGGGCATCATCAGTGGGACTGGAAGCCCGACGACCCGAGTCTACTAAAATGAGCAAAGATTATGGGCCGAGCTGACGGGGTCGCTCACCGTCAGCTTCAATACGACCATGCTTTACGATAGCAGGGCCGATGCTGTCGCCGTCTCGTGGCCTCCACTCTGGACTTCTCACCAGCATGCATAATGCCCCACTTTTGGCTGCCTTCCTCAAATCGCTATTCTCCCCTCTTCGACCGAACACGGCTCCGCTCAGGATTGCCTCGATTCCTCGATAGAGCCCCAGCGCAGGGAAGAGCAAGGATCCAATGACTGAAGCTACATAGTCGAGGGGTCGCTCGCCAGGGAGCAGGAGGACGGTGGCAGCATGTGCGATGTAGTTAAAGAGATAAAAGGCCGCCACGTCGGTCCATTTCGTGGGTGTGCACAGGAGCCCCGGCGTACCGTGGTTGGTAGTGTTTGGGGGAAGAGGCAGAGTAATGTTCTTAAGGACGGCAGCTTGCACGGGTATGAGGAGACACAAAAGGAAGATGGACCTTGGCGCGCCGAGTCCTTGAAGCAGGCTCATGTCCACAGTTTACACAAAGGATAGTGAGGACATGAGGTCGCAAACGATCCCACCCCGTTATACCCGTCTTTTTCTGAGGTTGATTCAGCCTTGACTGGCGTGCTTGTCCATTTCGTTTGATTCGTGCTTTAGCGCCACTGGCTCGTTCCGCTCGTGTTCGCCCGCCATTCACTGTCGTCGCGCAACGCCATGACATATGCCACCCGCGGCGTTCTTGAACACCCCGCAGGACCGATGACGGTGAATAGAGCGATTGAGGAATGTCGACTGAAGTTCTTCACACTTCCGAGAGCGGCTAGCGCAGGCTTACGCACGCATTCCTCGGCTCATCTTCGCCATCCACGGAAGGCGCGGACTCGGAGCTCAGCCACACTTGCGACGACTGTTCAAACGCGTTTTGCGTCGATATAAGCCTTGCAACCTCCGGCCTCGCTTTTTTCCTTCACATTCCCCTTCGCGCCCGTCATTTTCTCTACATTGATTTAATTGAATCCCGACAATCTCTGCATCCAAAAGAGAAGGCGCGAGACAAAACCAAACCCCCAAGCTATTCCACAAAGGCGCGCCTTGGGAAGACATACCAAACTCTCCCGCCCAGCCTTGCCACGACACCAATACACACTGTGTGACAAGTCCTCCAGTCCTCCCTCGCCACTCCATCACACCCTCCTCTTATAACCTACCTCACCTCTCCACCACCCACCCAAACCCACCTCATCCCTCACAATGGCCAACAAATACGTACGTCCCCCTACCTCCTCTCCACTCCCCCTCCTAACATCTCCCAGGACCCCAACGCCCCCCCAGCCTACCCCACCTCCCCACCCCCCGCCGCGCACCCCTACGGCCCACCCGCCCCCTACTACGGCGGCTCACCTCCTCCCGGCGGCCAAAACGCAGACTACTACGGCCAGTCGCCGAACCCATACCAACAGCAGCAGCAATACGGACCTCCGGGCCAGTACGGACAGCAGCAGGGGCCGTATGGGCCGCCACAGCAGGGCATGTATTATCAGCAGGGGCCGCCGCCGCAGGGAGGGTATTATGCGGATCAGAGGGGGCAGGGAGGAGGGGCGGGGGGAGGGTTGTTGGCGGGGTTGGCGGCGGGGTTGGCGTGTTGTTGTTGTTTGGATTGTTTGTTTTAAGGGGTGAAGAGGGAGTGAGGACGAGGTGGATGAGAAGAAGAGATGGGACGGGAGGAAGGGATGGAGAAGGGGGGATTACTTTTCGCCTGCTGGTCGGGTTAATGAGCTTACAAAGGTAGCTAGGCGGAAAGTGCTGCGTCTGTCAAAGAGGGGGGATTTTCTTTTGTTGGTCAAGGTCTTGCATTTGGGACCGGGGCCGTGGGAGAGATATGCATGTTCTGTATATTATTAGGTCGAGACCAGGACATGGTCGCAAGGATATGGGTAGTGATGTGTAATCCTGCTTTGAGAGTTCCGTGTCTCGGCACCATGAAATTGTTATTGGATCTCATTCACTGCTTTCTTGATTCTTGAAGCGCCGCAGTCAGTTGATGAGTTGGCATAGGTTGTCAATTGGTATAGAGCATAAGTTATACCAAGGTCCGTCCCTTCTCAAGACTCTTGGTAATTACAGCGTCAAGTCCCGACACAGCAGCGCCATTGGACCCAAGTCTCACAAAAAAGCACCGCAGAGTGGGTCCCTGAAAACGCACCGTGCAGAACAGTAGGGTATATCCATCTACCAGCTAGCGAATGTGGGGTATACAGCAAAAGCGAAACAACAAGCCACAAGAAATCACCAACCACCAATCAATCACAAACATTTCACTGCCACCACCAAAGGTATTAGACATTAAGAGCGCCGGATCCGGCAACACCTGTTGTTGAGGGAAATCCAGCAGGAGGCTGCACCGAGTGCAGCCGTCTGGACAAGTTCAATTGCCATTTCTTATTACTCCAGCCCTCCAGGCGAGTCGCGAGTGTCTTAGCTTTGCGGGGAACCCTTCCATCCATCTCATCCAGGCGTGCCCAGTCGTAACTTCGTGCACTGCACGCACGCACGCACACGCGCATCTAAGGCGCCGTCTCCGCGCTCGGCGCCACATCCTTCTCAACCGGCGTCGGGGCTACCGTAGCAGCAACCCTCGATTTCCACACCAGTCCATCGATGACGGTAGCAAAGACCGTGAAGATGAAGCCCAGGAACAGGAATGCTTCGAGGGCGAGCTTGAGCGAGCAGTGTCCGACTGAGGGTGCGTTGGCGTAGCAGGATCCTTCGTTGTAGTCTTGGGCTGAGAAGATGAAGGCTGTGAGCCAGAGGTAGCTGTAGACGAAGTTGAGGGGCAGGAACCAGGATTTGTAGGAGCTGAGGAGGGGGAGGATGAAGGTGGGGAGCCAGAAGGCGAGGGTGGAGGCGCCCTAGGGAGAGGTTAGTGGGTGGTGGGAGGGAGGGGGGTGGGAGGACGCACGATGACGATCTCGTAGATGAGGCTTCGGTCGTGGGTGTAGTTGTTTAGGAAGTATCCTGTGATACCGACGACGATGGCGGCTGAGGCCCAGGTCATGAAGTGGCAGAAGCACAGCAGGACCTTGGTGATGCTGGAAGGAATAGCTCTGGAGGCCATCTTGTTGGTTGGGGTTGGGGTGATTGGGTATGGGTATCAAGAATGGGTATCGAAGAATGATTGGCTGGACTGAGGCTGGATGCTCGAAGTCGTAAAGTCAGAAGAAGTGAGGATTGCCGTGATGGCTTTCCCTTCTATCTTGACTGTCTTTATATTTTGACCCCGATGCTCTAGCATGGCGATCGCGATCTGTTCCTCGGGCCTTCTTGACTGATGATTATCGTGCCACATGTCAAAGCGCTTTCTCCTCAATGGGCCTTTTCATGGCCAGCCCTGCTCATCCGCTTCATCCCGCAGGTTGTCCCCTCATCTCTTCGCAGGCATTTATGAAGTGGTGTGTAAGCCCCCACAGGGCACCCTATGCCATGCTTCTGAGTACCAGCAGGGTAAGGCGACTATATCAGGGAGTAATCGCTGCATCGCACCGCGCTTGTACGGATTTGTAAAGTTTCGGTGACTCGAGCGTCCAATGGCAATGGCAAACAGAACTGGTGTGACACTGATGAAGAAGGACTCGAACGCGGTGTTCCAGCATCGGTATCCCGGAACCTTCCGAGTGAGTTGTCACGATGCAGATCCAGGACGTGTGAACGCCCAGGGCGGTTGCGCATCAATTTGCTCCACCCAAACAGTCCCACTTTGTCTGCATTGGATGTTGTCTTCCATCACATGGTCTGCACGTCGGGCGTATAACTGCCGACATCAAGTCGATGCGCAGTGTTCTGCGAATGTCATCCCCTGGCGTGTATGTGTGTGCTGTGCGGCGAGGTGCGGTGCTGTGGCGAGTCACGCTTCCGGAATTGGGCCGGATGCTTCGGAAACAGGGCCCAAGTGAACCATATGCATCCCGAGAGCATGGCCATTCGGTACTCCATCCCAGTTGATGATTCAGCGAAGTTTGGTGATAGTTTTGGCCAGTGGGTGTCCGAATAAACAGCGGTGGCCTGATTGAAGTCTAAACTATGCGACGTCATACCGCTGAATGTGCATCATACGTGCACATGTGACCGCGCTGGGCCTATGAGCGTAATCAGTATCTAGTCGGCTGGAAACGTCGAGTCGGTAAAAGCGGGGCCTACCACCACCTTAGGCTGCGTTTTTGATATGCTCTCAGAGCAAGACCGTGCAGAGTAGATCGCAGACAAAAGCTATGCTGCCGATTCTGCCGGTAGAGCAGAGAACTGGGGTGAAGCTGCGACATTAGTCTAAATAGTGCCTGGGTAGCTCTGAAAGCTGTTGAAGTTGTTGTCGTCTGGAATTGTCGTTCTCCGATCGGTGCGTGTTGCCTACACCAGGATTAGGCCTCTTGCAAAACGCTCAATAAGAACTGGATATGCTACAGGCATCTGAGGGATTCCCCACATTGCTGCATATCAGGCATAATCTGTCAATGGACCCACGAAACTATGTGCTTCAGCAAAGCATGAGTCCCCTGCTGAGGTGTTGAGGCCAGCTGGTTTTGGCTTCCGGGGTTGGCCGCACTAGAGTGAGTATCCGAGCTAAGGGGAATAAGCCTTGCTATCATTTTGGGAGCGGTGAAGATCCAGCTCAGGATATACCCTCCTTTTCCGATAGTAGCTCGTAGTTTCATCTTTTGGGGTTGGCCAGTGTAATGACTATCGTTGCTGGAGGGTAACGCTTGGCTCGAGCGGCCAGCAAGGTCGAACTATGGTAATTACCAGCATTTTTAGGGAAGAGTTAGGCATGAAGGTCAGCACCTTGCGCTAGTTAGTGTTTTGGTTAATGATGGTCGGTATTCCTTCCCTAGGGCTGGTTTACGGATCCGGCTGCGTCAGGTCAATCCCTGGGTCATATAGACACTTGTTGCCCGGCTTGTCGCCTCACCATCTCACAAATGTGATAGATCAGACAGTCCAGGGAAACCAATCCGATGGCTGCATTGAGATATCGCCACAAAGAAGGTAGAATGTGAGGCAACCGCGCCGCTGCGCAGGAGTTCAGCGACCCAGGTGCATGCGACTTCGTTCGGAGAAGCTGTCGATCTGAGATGATGCAATACCGGTGATTGAATGCTTCTGGTGCAGTGTCCCGCGAATGGGAGGGCAAAGTAGTGGAGTGAGCGGGCCATTCGGCGATGTCGGCCGGGGGACACCCGATAGATGGCTTGGCACGTGACTGGCTAACATATTTTGAAGCGAGAAGTCTCTCATAGATGCGCTCCAGTGTTCGCAAGGGTAGAATATTGGCACCTATGACATCAACAGTTTAGAAAGAGGAATTTATGCTTAGGGTCTTGTTTTACAGTTTGCGAGTCGACGCGAGAGATGGCACCTGGGTGCACATATGTGCGCTGTCCCAACATTGTGCATTTCTACAAGGCGAGGCAGTCAGAACACTCTGTCCTGAGAACACTTCGGTACAGTACCAAGGGAATAAGATGATCCAATTCTCTTGAGCCGTCACTGTTTTGCACACTATAAAGGCTTGACCGAAGCCTAAGGCCAATGAAGGCGCCATTTCCACACCGCAGTTCTTCATAAGTCTTCACGCTTTTGGTCACCTCACCACAGCGTAAACGGAAGTTGCAAATTTGTTCGCGCTCCACCATCAGGGAACAAACAATTATGGAAAGAAATCTTGAGCGTGTACGAACTCACTTGGTCCGCCAGGTTTTCTACTGGATGATCTCCATTCTTGCCGGAGTCTTCTTCAAATTCATACGACACTATCTGATTTTCCACGCGTTGGTGGTTCTGGCACCATGCTTGGTCTAATTTAGAGTGCGCGAATTTTGCAGACACCAATTCCGATTTCGTCTTCACTACACCACCCTTGCGGTCATCATTCTCATCCTCGGCGAGCCAGTAACATGGATTCACCGCACGTTCGCCGTCAACACGCCAAATTCTTGGTGGCAAGAGGTTGAAATACACTTCGCCCTAGCATATGACATCCTAGCTACCGTCGATCTCTTCCTAGTCGGCTATCCTACAGCTGGTTCTTGGATGGGGCTGGTTTACCAAGACGTCCTCATCGTCAGGAGTGGTGTGAAAAACTGCCTTCTCGCTTGTCTCCTAGCCTCGCCCTCGTATATTCTCAGCATGTTCATCAACTCTGGAGTAGCTCGAATACTTGGCGTATCCAAAAGACCCCAGTGCGCCTATCTTTTCAGCGGCCACAGTTTTCACGATCCGAATGGCAGCTATAATAGATTGACTGAGATTATAGGAGCATACCTTCTGTCTGCGCCTTTTATAGTCATGGCCAGCGCACTTTGGATGTAGTCTGCTTCACGATGGAAGAATAGTGGGCGAACCAAAGGAAGGGAAATCGAGTGCATGCAGCCGAAGAGAATGAGAACAACGATCAGTGTCTGGAATCCACTTCTTTCTTAGTTGGACAAAAAGCACATTCAAACCCATTATTCTTCAACTTACCTGGACCTCCACGAGCACTGCTTCATACCTCACCAAAAACAAAGTCATCGTCAACGACTGCCGGGTGGAGGGCTGGCACGTGAGAGAAAGGACATCATACGACTCTCGCATGGTCCAACTCCGACCCGATGTCTCACACTCCCACGGCACATCGTTCCCCCGCGACCACCGATCCATCAACTCCCCCACTGGTCCGGATAGCAACAGAGCTAACGGGTAGACTCGATGCGACGACGCTCATATTGGCACCGATATCGAGGTATATTTTCCCAGGGGAAGGGGGGGTAGTTTCCGAACTCACTAGGAAGATATGGGAATGGGGCTAGGGGGTGTTTTGCTGCCGAGTGCCCCGGCATATTTGGCGAATTATGTTGCGTCCCCGTATGTACCGTAATGTCTTTTCTAATCCTGTCTTTTCTCGACCCGTACTGTGGTTGTATTCCAACTTCTTCACAAAAGAAGGGTGTGGCTAGGTACTCGACGTTCTGTAACGGCTCTCGATATTTTTCCCGCTTAACATATCGATAGATTCAAATATAGAGTACATACAGATACCAGGAATCGTACTCACGCCTCCTTATTGTTGATTAAATCGATTTCTGATGTTCCTCTGATGATCGACATGCGCATTGAAGTGGCAAATATCAAAGTCAAGATGTCAATAACCGCAACTGGGGAGACTGCGACTTCGGGGTAATGCTCATTAGGCGCTGCAGTGATACGCTTCGGTCAGCAAGAGAAGCTCTCTCTCAATCATCACTCGTTGGCTTACTTTCCCAGCACCATCACCGAGACATGTTGCTCGGAATTTTGAGGGAATGCATAAGTCGACCCCAGTTTATTGTTTCGACCTGATCCCAGATGCGATCAGCACGTCAGCATGCTCTTCCAAATTGAAGTACCTCGATTTGTACTCAGCCTCAACCGGCCATCCACCTCGATACGAAACGCATAAACTCCTCCGGCCCGACCATCCCTCCGCCTATAAGAGCGAGATCTACGCATGGTGCTTGGAGGAGACGTCTACTACTGCCGCTCCCACATCACAGGCAGACAAGAGTCGCGACCACAATCCACCAGCCTGCCTTTCCTAAGCGCCGTATCTCAAGCACGACACCATTGTTGCAGCACGCCACGACGTTCTCAACCAGTCCTCGCCCTTGGAGCTAACAGTCTGCATCGCCTAATCCTTCCTCGCACCAATGGCCCTCCGCCCCCGGCATTATGGAAACCACTTCAGCCCCCTCCTTCAGCCGCGCCGTACCCCACGATGCGTTCGACATTTATTGCCGACGCGGCTAGGCTTCTGGAAGCCCTGATTTTGCTGGCATACGCATGCCGGCGCGTTGTGAGTGGTGGTGTTGTAGGTTGAAACATTTGGTACAGGGGTCTGGTTGGTCGGGTGGAGTCGTGACCCCGGTCGTGGGAAACGAAGGCTGTGTCAGGTTCGCTGCGTTATGCGTATGCCTTGCAAATTGCTAAATTGGGAGTTGGCGAAGGGTGATGTGATGTTGGGAGGCGTGAGAATTGGGGCGTGAGGAGGCGAGGGTTGGTGGGTATTTTAGGGAGGAGGGGCCCGGGGGGGCTGGGGGAGAAGTGAGCGTTTCTATCTACCTCTTACTCACACGCGTCCATGTCCTTTTACTTCTAGTCGCTCATTTGGACCTTGGTATATCGAATGATCTAAGGACTTCGAAAGATCAGCTCTACTTTCAATCATGGCGGACACGGCCACATACACAGAGGACCCGACGTCCTCCCCACTCCATCAAACCCACCCCATCGAAAAACATGACCCTCATCCACGAGACCGCGACTCCGGCGTCTTCATGTCCGACAATGAAGACGTCCCTGCCACGCCAGCTACACCCTCCCCTCTATCCCGCGAACCCAGCACTGCCTTCTATACTCCCACCACCACAACTACAACCTCACCACTAATGCGCTCCGACTCTACCACCACCCGCCGTCTCCGCCGCCCTGCCGAACTCAACCTCTCCTCAACCTCCTCCACCCCTACTCCAAAATCCGAACTCGAGCAGCGCTTCGACATGATCCGCAACTCATCGACCCAAAACCGCGCCGCGCTCAAGTCTCCAACACAGCTCCTCAGGGACCGACTCGGCCTCTCACCCAAGAAAAAGTTAGAAGAGAAAGTCCGCGTCTTCACAGCGCCAGCGCCCATGATCGGGGGATGCGTTTTACCCGGTCCTTCAGCAGCACCAGGAGCGATGGGGACAGGCATCGTCGGGCGCGATGTGCGTGCGCGAACGCAGGCGGGCGGGCGGGCGGCGTGGTGGTGTAAGTTTGACCGGCTGGTTGTGTTTGACGGGGTGGATGCGGAGGGGAAGGTGTGTACGCGGAGTAGCAAGGGGTTGAGTATTGCACGGCGGAGGGGGGATGCGGAGACTGTTGTTATTGCGCTCGAGTGCGGGCATTGTCGAGATATGTTGAGGCGGGAGGAGTGGAAGTATGATGTTCGGGTTTGTAAGAGAGGGGTTTGTTGGGACTGTCGGGAAAGGTGTGCGTGGGAGGCGGAGCAGGAGAGGGTGAGGAATGGGGCGAGTGAAGATGGAAGGGAGAGGGCGGATAGTGTGGTGCAGGATGCGGCGCTGGGGCAGGAGGTGGATTTGTGTGTAAAGGCAGGGATTGAGGTGGTAGAGCGGGGGACGATTGAAGTTGTGGGGGGGATTGAAGAGCGTTTGGACGCTGTGGTGGAAGCTTAGCTGTTCTTTGGGTTTGGGGAATCGCCTCTGGTAGGCGGGTTTGGGAACCTTCTTTGTATATATCGATTCGAAACTTCCTAAGTAACGCTTTCAGTGTTGCATCCCAAGGTACAACGCGATATTTGCCGAAAGCAGGGCTCAGAACGGCATACAGCGCGCTGCAGTGTCCTAACTCGCGGAAGAGGGTGAAAGTGGGTATCTTGAAATGGATATCCAATTAGCTTGACTGCCTGATCGCGACCCCTGTATACCACACGCGATTCTGATAAGCTTCGGCTGATGCATCAATCCAAGTCCATTGCGTCATCCATGTACTCAACCGGCACATCGTCCATGACCAGTTCCATCTCTTCAAATTGCATGTTCTCGAAATCTTTGGCCGTATAAGTGTTCGGATCTGCATTTTGCTTGGCTTGCACAACCTGCAACGCCTTCTCACAACCATGCAAAATCGTCTGCAACATTTGGTGCAATTCTAGATTTCCAAGTTCAAAGCTAGCTTTAGTCTTGTTAGCCAAAGAAGTAGAGCCTTTGCTAGCGCCGCTAAGTTTCTCACTATCGTCCTTCCACTTGTTACGCCATTCTTTTGCGGTGCCCAGCTGAATTCGGACGTCTTGTGCGCCGAGCGCAGCATACAAAGGCCCCTCGGGCTCGTCCAGGGCAGCAAGTAAGTTCGCGTGGAAAGCATGATTTGCAAGCGGTCGGTTCTGTTGTAAAGAGGGATTTGTGACCCATTTCAATGCGTTGACGTTCTGCGCTCGCGTAACATCTGCAAGTCCTTCGGGAACTTGAACGCCCAAGATGGAGAGGGATAGCGTGATGAAGCGTTCCAGAAGCGTGTAGTACTCGAAGAAATCGGCGTGGAAGTGAGAGCTGGATTGCTTCTGATTCGTGTCAGGACGACTTGGCTTGGGTACGATCCCAAACTGGAGGTATTTACGTTCTCCATGCCGTGAGTGTAGGGGAACCGCAGCTCGGTGTCGTAGTGTTCTGCCCTCTGAAGTTCTATTGCGCGGTTATAAGACATGATCAGAGTTTCGGCTTTCCACCGAAGACGCGAGAGCAGGCGGGAAGCCTTCTCTTTGTCGTTGATGAGGCGTTGGGCGCGAGTTTCAGCGAGAGTTTCGGCGGGTGTTCGGGTATCGCGGGCACTGCTGGGGGCATATTTCGAAGCACCTAGATTAGGCATTGCGGCGACTGACGGATCGTGGTGGTGTTGTACGTGGCGAGGACGTGTGCGTTCAGTCGCGAGAGAAAAGGTAATATTGAGGCTGGCGCTTAGGGGCTAGCGAATGGGCACAGGGACGACGCGTCAAGGAGACTGATGAAGGTGAAGGTGAAGGTGAAGCAAATAGTGAGAGCGGCGAATGTGCGCTTCGCTCCATCATGGTCGTCAAAGTGGACCTTGGATGAGCCTCGCCGTGAAATTGCGCATATGTTGTATGTTGAGGTGGGCGGCTCGGCTTTGCAGCTATCGCAACAATAATATATGCCTCATGCTTCCACGTCCTCTCCCACCCGATATTAGACACTCAGATGCAGTAGAGGTGATTGCAAGTGATTTCCACGGCATCACCTTCACTTGGGCAGGTACCTGCTCACCTGACTCCGCGAAAGCGCGTTGGCGTCGCTAGCGCGTTACTAGCGCGCCCTCCTGCCATATATACCAACGACTCCACTCTGCCCTCACACCCCCACCATTAATCACCCCAGACCACAATGGCTCGTCAATCTCGATCCACCATGGCCCGGAAATCTCGATCCAAACGCAAGGGCAAGGCCGATCTCATCGTGCAACCACCTAAGGGGCCATCCAAGAGGCGTCCTCGCAAGCCTAAACGCAAAGCATCACCCGTCAATCCACAGGCAACTTTTACGGGCCTACCAGCTGAGTTGCGCTTGGAGGTATATTCCCACGTCTACAACGAATCGACCTTAAGGCACGTGCACCACACTGGGATCATCGACGGTGTCTGGGACCAGCCTCGCTTCTTCTGGACCGCATGCAAGAAGCCCAATCCGGACTATCCCATGCTATGTGCCAATCCGAAATGGTCCGGTCTGTGCAACGAAGAGGATCGGTGCACCTCTGAACCTGATTGTCTCCCGGAATCAGACGGCTGGGCCGCACTACGAAGGACGAGCAAACGTATCTACCAAGAGACACAAGACTTCAAGCAGCGAGGCTCAACCGTGTCTATCCATGCCAAAATCTTGCGTCCGTGGATCAATCATCTAAAGGAGGTTGCCCCGAAGCAGCTTGAGACTCTACGGCAACTCACTGTAACTGGCCTAGACATCAATGGCTCGGTGATCGATGACATCTTACCCGACATAAAGAACCTAGGAACTCTTGGATTTCAGACGCTCTTGTATGTGCCCAACGTCACACGCATGAATAATCCCGCCCAAAACTGGCCATTGCTCCAATATGCGCGGCAGCTGCCGTCTCAATTGAAAGTGGTCATAGAAACATATACATATAGGAACGGCGTCCGGGATGGTCCTACCAAAGAGCTGCAATTCGTCTCCCGCATCGTGAAAAAGGCAGCAGAGAAAGGAGTTGCCGATAGTGGTTGGGATTTTGATAATCTAGAGGTAAATGTTGCCAAGTTTGAACTCGTCAACGCATCGGGAGACGCGGTAAGTATGCCGAGGCGCCTATGGCAGGGCCTACATGTTAATAAGTACAGAGGTGGCGGAAGTGGTGGCGGAGAGATGCGCCATAGGAGTGACCTTGATGACGATATCGGGCAAGGTATCGCGTATGTGTTTGCGCAGTTGCAGTTCTCTTAGACTCACAGCATCAGGACCAATTCAGTAACCCAGAACACGGCGGACCGGGCAGCCGGGTAGCTCATGCGCTTTCTCAGTTGCCGGTACTCTTTTCGATGAGCTTTACCTAGATGGAGAGACGGATTAGGCGGGGGTATTAGAATCATGCGCACATCTCCTGCATATCAAATGGGAATGCATGCGATCGATCGATGGCGCTATGTAATCTAGATATGCACGCCCTTCTTAATCCTCGAAGCCGTCACTACCACAATCCGTCTCTTTCTATTTCCGAATTTGTCCTCTTCTCTTCTTGCCGTTCATCGCAAGCTTGACATGGCCGCGTTACAAGAGATATTAGGCATGCCCGCAGTACGTTCACTGGGGATGATATGACGGTGTTATATGGGATGTAAAGGAAAGTGGGCAGGTTGGAGACATCCATCCCTCTTGAGGAAGATGTGGATGTTTTCAAGAAGAGGGGCGCGTGGCAGGGACTTGCTCGACACTGCTTGCAGCGGCAAAACTGGAACAGCACTTCTTCAAACCAAGCAAAACACGTCGCATAATTTACAGTCCAGCCTCATTCCTTCACAAAATCCTCACTACATCACCACGACACAGTACGCCCTTCCAACCACCACCCACCTTCCCAAACCCTGGAAACAATCTCAAACACCTCATGCCATTCTCCTAGCACCTCCTCACCTAATAATCCTTACCTTCGGCACAATCGTCAAATCCACCCTCCCACACGTAACCACCGACGAACTATACACCTCCCCTCCCGGGTTCGGCCACGTGAAATTCGGATTCACCCAATTCACCGTCTGGCAACTAAGCCCCACATTCGCCTTTCCCACAGCCAGATACTCGTGTCTATGTCTCATCAGCTCACTGTACACAAGCCCCTGGCCCTCAACATACCCCCCACAGACCCACGTCTCATTCACACTCAACACGCTACTAGGATATCTAGCCCAGGAGAACGTTGCATTTTGTGGTGGGGCGCCAGAGCAAGTGTAGTTGCGGGGCCAGGCGAAGAAGCCGGCGTCGCTTTGTTGGCTGCTGCTGTCGAAGGCAGAGCAGAGGGATGTGAGGGTGGAGAGGGAGGGGGTGGAGAGGTTGAAGGTTAGGTGGGCAGAGGCGTAAGAGAGGTGGGCGGGGTTGGAGTAGATGATTGAGGAGGTGTAGGTTAGGTTTTGGATGTGGAGGGTTGGGGGGTTGCAGGGGGTGGTGTAGGTGTGGGAGGGGGAGGGGTGAGATGTGGTGAGGGGGAGAAAGAGGAGAAAGAGGAGAAAGAGGAGAGGGAGGAGAGGGAACATGGTGGGTTGGGTGGGTAGTTGAGTGTGAATGGATGGGGTTGGGGAGAATGGGGTTTATATAGTAGAGCGTCTAATGGCTCCAGAGGTAATCTTTTTGCCTATTCGGTCTTGATGTAGGGGCTTCCTCTCGATGATACTTACCTGCTTTCCTCTGCACTGTATGCCTTTAGTCTACTTTCTGGTGCTCAAAGGAGTGACGAAAATCATGAATCATTTACGAGGACAAGACTTCGACCAAGCTAACCGAGTTTTGAAGCTGACGGTGGCAAGGTCGTCCTAAGATTTTCGGTTCGTGTGATGAGGTCGACCAATGCGATGCCGTTGTCGAATAAGGCTAACCACTGCGCACCGTACATTGGTTGTACTACTCGTCGTACATTCCGTGATGTCGCATGATGAAACTGCGCATTCATATTATTTCCCGAAACTGGTAGACCTGTTACTCAAAGGGCCGCTCACGAGAGCGCTTGACAGTGGAGCTGCACGACCACCATGATGATGGGCCCGCCAGAGTTTATCGATTTGAAATCAGATGCTGCTGCTCATGACCCAATCGTACAAACAATCTTCCCCTTCGTCTTATTATCCTCCAACAACTGATGCGCCTCCTGAATGCTCTCCCACGGCAACACCTTATCAATAATGACATTGAACCTCCCATCCAGAAACCGCGGCAACGCATGCTCGACCAACTGATTTCTCAACTTCCCCTGATACTCTTCGTCCCTGCTCCTCAACGAAGACCCACTCACCGTACACCGCTGGCGTATGAAAGCGCTCAGATCCAGTCCGTCTTTGATCTGGTCCCCGCTCAGCCAGCCCAGTATCACAATGGCTCCATCCTTTGCGATGGCGTTCAGGTTCTGCTGAAAGTAGTCTGCGCCGATGAAGTCGATGATGACGTCGACGCCCTTGCCGCCGGTTGCCTTCATCACCTCGTCGACCCAATCGGACGTGCGCGTGTTAAACGCCGCCGTCGCACCGAGCTCTTTGATGGCGAAGTCGCATTTTTCGTCGGAGCGCGCCGTGGCATACACGGCCGAGGCGCCGTCAGCGACGGTGAGCTGGATGCCGGCGATGGAGACGGAGGATGCGCCAGCGTGCCAGAGGATTGATTTACCGGGCGCAAAGTGTGAGATGAGATATATAGCTTGGGTGGCGGTTATCCACGTCTGGAGGGCATGTTAGTAGAATGGAGTGGGGTGGGGAGGAAGGGTAGATGTCGGCGCATTACCTCGGGGATGCCGGCGCATTGCTCCCAGCTCAGTTCGTCGGGTTTGTGGACGAGCATGTGCGTGCTGACGGCAATGTACTCTGCGTATGCTCCTCCATACGCCAAACCAAACACCTTGTCTCCAATCTTGAAATCTCGTTCAGGCGCGTCTCCTAGCTCTTCGATGATACCCGAGAATTCAACACCGAGGGTTGCTGGTGCTTGAGGGGGAAGAGTGTATTCGCCAATACGTTGGATCAAGTCCATGCGATTCAGACCAAATGCCTTTACTTTGACAAGAGCTTGCGCGCCGGTGGGCTTGGGCCTGGGGATGTTGGCGATGTGTAAGGCGGACACAGGGCCTTTACCGCCTTCGATATCTAGGAAATAATGTTAACTAGAGCTATGAAGAGTGAAGGAGTATTCACCAACTGCACGCATAGTCGTCATGTTGCTTGAAAAGAATCGTTTGGAAGTATTGTGCTGAAGTCAATTTGTTGTTCTTGTGAGGGAGAGAAACACTGAGCGCACGTCAAGCTCTTAAATAGGATGCCACTCCGGCGAAAGCTTAGATATCTAAGGAATGAGATTTCCGAACTCAATCGGAACTGCTACAATCTTGAGAGAGGAAATTCGTTGTCCGCTTTTCACATCTTATGACGACGGCCGGGCCGCTAGCTACACGCTACCCAGCCCCGCATATGGTTCGGAAACGCCAAAGCCAATTGGTCAGTATCGGTGCTGCCTCGGAATGAAGCAAGCTGATGGTTATGACTGAGCCTCGATGTGCGAAACGCTATGGTTACAAGGGGCAAGCTCAATGACTTAAGAGTTCACGTGAGCTGGTACCATACTCAGATAGGCGAAGCTAAGGCTTTTCATAGTTTAGTGCTTACTTGAACTAACCTAGCGTCGCTTACGCAAGCCCTTATGTTCTTGAGCTTGCCACTTGTACTAACGCCCACCAGAGTTCCGAACTGCCCGGAAAAGCCAAGCCACAAAGCCTGAACGAAACAGATGTGGCTTATTAGAAGGAAAGAGATGCTGGATGCAAACCACCTTGTGGGACACGCCGCCCCATCTACCGGCATCATGCAAAGCTTGCAGTCCTCATATTAGCCCATTTTCCGATTCCCTACTTCACAAACAGGCTGTCAGAACCGTCGTTGATATCGTACTGCTTGAGAAGTGCCGTCAACTTCCTGCACTCTGCCTTGAAGTCAAGCTTGGTAATGCTCATGACTTGGTATCGAGGCCTGCACGTCATTAGCATCCAACGTTCCTTGTCAAGGACACCGACTTACTTGGGCTGGTCCTGATACGTCTCCATCTTTGCTCGAATTCGGAAGTTGTATGTATGGCAAGTCGCATCTTGCAATGCGGCATCGAAATCATGTGTGCCATTCTCCTCGTCCCCTTCTTTCTTGCTCATCAAATCGTCGCCTGCCATACCCATGATGATCCGCCCTGAATCGTCAAAACAGCTTAACCAGATCTGACCAGTATGATCTGAGACGTTGACCTGCAGCACATATCGATACAGAGGCTTGTCCCACTTCGTCTGGCACTTTTCGCACCACCACTCGTTTTGCTGCTCGTCAATGACCTTCTTGTTGCAGTTTGGAGTCTGGCAAGCCGGGTATGCAACCATCGTGTGCTTGACAAACATGATAGACCCCTTCATGTTGAAGTAGGAGGGCGCATCTTGTAGGTAGCTCTCTTCCTCGAGGATCTGAGCAATGGTTTTCGAATCCTGTTTCTGTCCACCGCCAGAAGTAGTTGACATGTTGTTATGGGTCTGGAACTGTGCATTGGCCCCAACAGCGTTGTACCAACCCCGCAACTTATGAGCTTCATCAATATCGGGGTCGATGGTCATGCTGCCAGAGCTGAGAAGACTAAGACTCCGACCACCAAAATCAGAGACTTTGACTCCCTTGAATGCAATGACTGACTCGGCCGGAGCATCGAAGCTTTCAGCGCTCTTGCCCCAGATCGTCAGACGGACAGAAGTTTGAGAATCATCGGCAAGGGTCAACTCGCGCTTGCTGAAGTCCTTGTTCGTGTTCTTGGAAGTTATGGTAGAAACCTCTCCTATCTCCTTGAGGACACCAATCGTGTCGATGGTGTTGTCTTTCTCGACATTGTTGAGGTCTCCAATCTTGGTGAAGTTGTATCGTATCGCTGGCTTGTTATCTTGATCTTCGGCCTGGGAAAAGATTAGCGCATTCTGAAATGTAATGGCACGGCTCTCTTACCTTCTCAACCTCTGTATCCCTCTCAAATTGCAGTTCATAGTCATTGGCCAGATTAGAGAATTGTTTCTTCGCAATGCTGACCTTGCAGGGAGCCGATATGTAGTAGACAACGCCTTCCTGAAACAGATCGTACAGGCGGTCGACGGCGTCATTGAAGCCGGTGGCCCGGATCTCGCCGCTCTCATCCAAAAGGTTCACGCTAAAGAGCTTGCCTTCTCCTCGCGCATTGTGCCACGTCTTGATGTCTCCCTTGTTCGTGCATCGCGCCCGGATCGTCCACTTGTGGGCATACGGGGAGAGTGATTCGATCGGGTAAAGATGTGGGTGTGCGGATGTACTTGGGTTGCTCTGGTGGTGGGGGAGTGAGCGCTGCTGTTCCTGGGGCTGAGCTGGCTTGTTGCCGTAGAAGTCGTTGGCTGAAACGGCAGAGGGCTGCGGTTTGACGTCTTCTTTCATGTCGAGTGCCTCCGGCTGTCCAATCTTCTCAAGCTCGCCGTACTCTTCGAGAACATCGAGATCCATGAGGATCAGGATCCTATTAAGGATTAGTAAGTAAGAGCGAGCATTTACAACCGACGTACTTCTTCTCCTTGACCTGCTGAGGATTGAACTTCTTCAACCTCACAATCGAGCCCTTCTTGAGCTTGCCAGATGTAACGATGTCGTTCGAAGCTGCAGCATGTCAGTGGTGCACTCCTATGACTCTCCCTTTCAACTCACTCGTCGCAAGCATCGTCTGAATGAAGTTTCGAACGTCACTGAGGACGACGCGAAAGCGCTGCACAGGCTGAGCATCGCCTTGCTTCGGCTCCATAGTCTTGATCTGCACGCATTGCATGACGGGATACTGCACATCGCAGCCGTTGGGCTCGAAGGTGCTCCTGCAGCAGTTGTTAGCGATACGAAGACTGGCTCATACTTTGACAATGCTCACCGGATGGAGCCTTGGGTGATCGCTTGTTCTGCCATTTCGACTGCTGGAGGTGTTGGAGGCGTTTGCGGCGTGGTGGAAGAGTGCAGGCAGCTGTGGCGACGGCGAGAGTACAAACAAATCACTTTGACGCGTCCACGTCGCGCATGGGGGCGAGTCGCACGTGACTACCCCGCGCTAGCCGCATTCATCCCAAAGCACACGTCCCTGCGTCGCTGCGTCATTGGGCCTCTTCTGCACGCCGAACCCACCTGACAACACCATCACCAGCCCGACACCATGGCTGACAACGAAGTTGCGACGAGAGCACCCGAGAGCGATGCCCAGGAGACTCCACAGAAGGAGGCCGAGGGCAGCGCCATTCCTGGCGACACCAAGGCGCAAGAGGGGCCAAGCATGGGTGTATGAGCTCTCTTGACGGCTTTTTGGTTGCATATGCTTACAATCCCAGGAACACTGCGTGACAGATAGACCGACGCGTATGTTTGAGATATTACCAAGAGGATAATGCTAACTAGATCAGCCTCTGGCGAAGTGCCTACAGGTGTCGGTTTGCCTTTGCTGATCCCGCTCATTGAAGCTGACACCTTCTAGGAACTCACCAAACTGGGAGATGTTGATGTATGTCCCCTCATAGAGTCCCCAAAGTCTACTTCTAATGTCATAGGTCTACATCGCCAAACCCTCCGACTATCCACATGCCCCATCGAAACTCCTGCTTCTCCTCACCGGCGGCACCGGCATGCAATCAAAGAACAATCAACTCCAAGCCGACAAGTACGCGTCCGAGGGCTATCTCGTCGTGATGCCCGATCAATTTGCCGGCAACCCCGCCCCAACCATCGCCATCGACGAACCGGAAAACAAAGACTTCTCATGGCTAGAGTCGAGCAAGCTCAAGATCGCTGAGGCAGCCAAGTCGTTTAGGATCGACATGTGGCTTGCATATCACACGCCAGAGAAGGTGCTGCCGCTACTGCACAAGGTCATCGAGGCTGCGAAGGAGGAATTTGCAGATGCGATCGCGAATGGAGGAGGAATCTATGGCGTCGGATATTGCTTTGGCGCACGCTACATTCTCATCCTGGCCGGCGAGCATTCAGATACAGCTCTATGGGGTCAAGAACAACCAAAGGACGAGGAGCAAGGAGGAGCCAAGAAGGAGCCATTGCTAAAGGTTGGCGCGGTCGCACACCCGACGATGGTCACAAAAGACGAATTGGAGGCTGTGAAAGCGCCGGTATACATTGCTGCCGTCAAGGACGACTCACTCTTCTCAGAGGAGGACGTTTTGACTCCAGGTCGGAGGACGCTAGAGAAGAACACAGTTGAGCACGAGGTCAAGGTGTTTGAGGGTGTGCCGCATGGCTTTGCAGTCTACGGCGACTACGACGATGCGAAAATCAAACAGGATCAAGCACAGGCTTTTGCAGAAATGCTCGGATGGATCCAGAGTCATTGAATTGATAGTATGCGTCATTTCTTTCGGTCTCTACTGAGGAGACAATTTGGCGTTCATGGACATGGTCATGCTGTGTTGGCCGTATCTTAGGTACCATCTGAATCCGACAGTGGCCACTACCTCTCCGCATGAGATGTATAGGCATGCCTCACTATCTCATGCAGTTCCAAATGCATCTCCGCATGAGATGTATAAACATACCTCGCCATCTCATACTCATATGACCTCCATATCCCCCATCTCCACCCACCCCCTCACCGCACTCCACCTCACAACCCACACATCCCCCCTCCTAACCTCAAACCTCCTCTCCGTCCCCTCAACCCCCACACTCCCCACATCCCTCAACGCCCTCACAAACACAGCCCCATCCTCATCCGGCCCATCCACCATCCTCACCCCCCCCGTCGAATCCTCCAACCCCCTCAAACTCGCCGGAAACGTCCCCAAAAACGAAGCCGCGTAGTGCGCCGACAGCAGCGCGGTATGCGAGCGCAGATACTGTGTTTCAGAGGAGGAAAGGAGGGAGGGTGTGCTGGTGGCGCGGGCGGCGTAGTGCGCGGCATGCGCGTCGATTTTGGACAGGCGGGCGCGCAGGAAGCTGCGGATTAGGAATTTGAAGCGCTCGAGTTCAGTTTGGATTATTATGAGCGTGAAGTTGGCTTTGGGGTCCAGGTTGCCAGTTTGCTCTTCTACGGACTCGATCTGGGGGCACGTTAGATTGGGGTCAGACGCGGGCAGTGGGGTGCTAGGGGGAGGGGGGGTTGTACCTGCTGTCGAATGCGCTCGAGGACGCGGTCCATGAGGGCGGAGGGCCATTTGAGGAGCTCGGGCGCGACGCGCTCGGCGATCCAGGCGCGTGTGAGTTCTTGCAAGTCCTTGGTTTCTTGCGGGATGGACTGCGCGTCTACCTCGGCGAGGATGTCGTCAATGTCCATGACGGTGGTTTGCGGCGCTTCATGGGGTGAAGTGAGGCGAGGCTGGGGAGGTGGAGTTTGGGTATGCGTGAACGACTGTGGGCGTTGTGCTGTAGTGGGGCAGGGATTGGTGGGGTTTAGTTTAGGTCAGAATGGATGTGATCGAACGCTAGGAATGACGCGTCGTGATTGGATGACTACGTGCATTGTAAACACCAATATTACGATGCAGTATACCGCCGCCATAGTCCAGGCATCACGTTCGGTCTCGGATTCTCAAAATATCTCACGCAGACGCAAAGGTTATGTGATGTTGTTTCAATTCCCTGACGATAAGCACAAACACTCCCACCATCGTCTGTCCGCCACATTACGACGAGGTACCTATTCCCACTGCTTCCCAAATTCTCTCTGTGGCTGTAATCCTCCCACTTGTATATACACTGTTGTCTCAATCTACAACCCTTGCACAGCCCCGGCCCGCAGAGAATCGAAGAAGAGGAGAACAAGTACAACAAACATGCAAAGTGGAAGTCGAACCAAAGAATCCCATTTTGCGAATGGTCCAGGGGGACAATGCAGGGAAGAGGATGGAAACCGATGCCAGAATGGTGTTCGGACGGAGGTAGTTGTTTGTGATGAGTATGCCGATTCAGGTGAGGGAGAGGGCATAATGAGATGCTGTTGGATTCGTGAGTGAGAGTCGGTATGAGGTTCGTAGTCCTGATGAATACGTCTTCGTATGTGATCTTGAGGTCTTTAGGCATGCGGAGCATTTTCAGCTCGGCAGCAGACATAGTAATAATCCTCATGAGGATGGAGCATGAATAACAAAAGAAATTAAGTAACCCGCGAGGCAGTAGTCGTTACTGCAGCTGATGCCCATTGGGCCATCGCTGACCTCTCGCGGGGGTAGCTCCGCCCGTGCAGTAGGGCATCGGAGCAGAAGGCAAAAATCCAAAGTGTGATGCAGATTTGGGCCGAGATGGTAATCGCTTGAACGCCGCAAGGATAAAATGGGAACTCCGGGCTCGCGAGCTTTCAGCGCTTCAGCCACTCAATAACGCCGTAGATTCAGGTTGCCATGAGAAGTCGAGTATCGTAGGAAATCATGGGATCTGCAGCTGCTTCGTCTAGTAGGAAGCCATGCGACGAGTCGTTCCTATCCGTCCGAGCGAAAACATATCATCGCCCCCACCAAGGCTAAGGACGCCGCCGCTGCGAGACCTGCCAGCGGCTGTAGGGCTGTCTTCCATCTGGCAAGACTGCTGACCAAAGGCAAACGTTTGCGCTCGGCTGAGCTTGGACCGCTGGCGGAGTTTGTTCATGCCGCGCTCGCACGAGTCTTCGTGCTCTTTCGCGTCCATGCGCAAGTAGTTCTGGGGAAAGCAGCGTGTGCGGTGGGACTCGTAGAACGAACTGTAGCCACCGTCGAGAATGTATACCTCCGGGTATGAGAGCTGGGGATACTGGGCAGCATTATATTGTCGGTCTTCGTTGCGGACAAACTTTGCCCTAGAAAGTGTCAGCGACGCAAGAGGGAAGAAGGCAGTTGAGCTTACATGAGTGGTGCACGATGTGCAGAGTATTCGCAGTGGAAGATTAGCAACGTATTTGGGGGTGGGGATGTGAAGAGTTCGCTGGCTAGCTGCTCCTTGTCGCAGAAGTTCAAAGCACCTTCGATGTGGCCTCCGTCGTATTCATACTCGAAGCGACAATCAACAACCAGAGCCTTTTCATAGACATGGTCATATTCGCCGTTGAGCACATCGATCAAGGTTTGGTGATCAATACGTGGAAGGCTGTCAGGCTCGCTAGAGGGCACGAAGTGGGGAAGTTTCAGTGACGGTGTGTCGTCGACATCCATCACGGACTGCAGCCCACTCGGTGTGTAGGTGTCATTGTCCTTGCTCTGGTTCATGACGTCGCCTGGATGCTCGAACATGCTAAGCGATCGTCGAAACTTGCTCCTCGGGCGAGCAGGAGGTCCGGCGGGTTTCCTGACATTGGCACTCAAGGGTGATCCATTGGCACGCGACACGCTTGTATTGAGGGCAAATGGCTTGGGCCTGGAGAGCACAGAGGGGTATGGAATCTGTTTGCGTTCCTGGGGAGGCGACGCTGTGAAGCACTCATCGAGTGAAGGAGCCGACACGTTGAAGCTGTTAGGACCTGCACCGAACTTGAAAGCTGGCAAGGGGGTTGACTCGCGTGACTTGAAGGATACTGTGTTAGTGGAGTAGTGCTTGGAGCGGCCAAGGGATGGGCGATTGAGGATGGACTTTCTGCGCCTGGGACGTGTCAGCATGTCAATGATGGGACAAGGTTAGTAACTCACTCGGAAGACGACGCCGGCCGCGGTGCATCGAAGTTGAGCACGGGTGGTGCGACCTCGCATGGCGATATCATTTCCTCTTCTGGTGCCAGTGCAGCTTCGGGTGTGGGCGACGGCAAGGACGTGATGTAGCTAAATGGGGCCTTGTGCGGGAGAGGCGACATGTCCATCGAATCGGGCACGAAGCCAGGAGACGACGAAGGAATTGGCGGCGTCGTCACGCCTTCCCATCGGACGGGAGGGGTCGTGATTTCTTCTGCGAGGCACTGTCAGTATCCAAGCTGTACAGCGCGCAGAGGTGCGTGGTGCGTGGTGCTTACCCCGAGCGTCCAATGGCGGGAAGATGTTGGTGGTAAAGAGCGATCGGCGGGGAGTGACAAGCTGCGGACTGGAGGGTATTAGCCAACGTCCCTTGAGACTCGAGATGCAAGGGCGGTACCTTTGGTCCATGTGCAGGTTCGAGGACATGTCGGCGGCCAGACTCGCCGTGGGTGACGAGCCGCGCATGGGCTGCAGGGTGAAGTAGTCGGGCGCCGACTTCTTCATGCTGAGGTCGCGGAAATTGAAGTTCTTGGGCGCAAAGGAGTGTCCTGCAAACAGCGGTTTCGAGGCTGGCAGGTCGCGTCGGTAGCCCCAGGGGCCCGGCACCGGGGGAGGGTGCATGGCTGCGAGGGGAGACGACATCTCCATGGTGATGACAGGCGGTCGACGAGCTCCTCGCGGGTGAAGAGCTGCTTGGCCTGCTCGGCGTCGTCGTGCGGGCAAACGCTGGTGTAGCGAGGGTGCGGCTGGCGTCGAATCGTCCAAGCGATAAGCATACAAGACAAGAAAATTAATCCCAATCTGAAGATGCTCGAAGGAAGATGGAGAGCCCCAGCGGTCCGAGGAAGGAGAGCGTTATCGGCCTGCAGACATGGGGATGCAGCCGGCGTGTCGTCGATGCCAGAGAGAGCGAAATGCACCTGCTTTAAGGAGCGGATACCCAAAGCTATCCAGCGTCCAGAGCTCCAACGAACGACCGACGGAGAGGGGGGAGGAGGAGGGAGGGAGGATGGCCTTCTTGGGGACGGAGAAGGTCGAGGAGAGAAGAGGGCGGCGGGAGCAGATGAATGAAGCTGGTGAGGATGCCGGGCTGCAGCTTGGTTACCAGAGAGACAGGCTCGCGAGGTTAGGGTGCGGGTCCTAGCGCTGCACGTCGGATGCCTCACCACCAATATCCTGCTATGCTGCCAGCCCCCGCGGCTCTGGCTGCGCGAACAGGGCACGCAAGCAGACTGCCTGCTCGGGTAGCCGCCGAAGCAGCGCTGATCCCTCCCGCCGGCGCGGCCTTTGCACTCAGCAAACCGGTCCAACAGTACTGCGATCGCGAGATCGAAATGTTGTCCTGCACGCGTCTGCACCCGCCCACTAGAGCCCCCCGCCCCGTGTAAACAAGAGAACCATTGCAAAGTCCGGCGCGCCATTCTGCTCGCCGGCTCGCGACTATCGATGTCCCAATCTCCATCTAACACGGCGCGTCGCAGCGGGCGGCGCAGCCTCAATGCATCCAGCCAGCCGAACGGGCTACAGCCCACGGTGCCCACGGTTGCCAGGCCAGGGCGTAGCACAAGGCACGAACCACTCCTCCCCACCTGGCGAGCATGTTGCCTGTAAAAACGTGTGAAACGATTAATCTTCCGCCAAAGCCTCTGACCGGCCGTCGCCATGCTCTCTTCCGCCGGGAGAGCCGCCCACGGTTGACTTCAGCTGTCTCCTGCGTTAAACCACCCCCTGGGATCCCTCTTCCATTGGGACTGTCCCAGCAATCTCTACGCGCCCCATCCCTCAGCGCCGGTCAACCAGCCGTCGACAGCCCGTGTCGGCCCGCCCACTTGCTGTTTTGGTCTCGTGAATCAGCCCCAGAGTCTTTCGTCATCCTCCCTTGGCGCCCTTGAGCAAGGAAAAGCCTTCCGAGCACGGTTCGCGTTGTCTGCAGGCTTTGACGCCGCCTCAGCGCCCTGATTGGGCCTGCGGGAGATATTCATCGTCTCAATTCGTGCAGCCTTGCCGACGTCGCAGCGCTTGAATCCTGCGAAGGGAGCCATGGACGGCCCGTGAGCCCATGATCCCACTGCCTTGCCCACATTCGACGGCATAAAACCGGATGGGCCACCTCTCTAACACAGTCCGCCTTCTTGGGAATCGAGCGGCTGCCCGTTGAATCTCGATTGCGAACGCGTTCGACGTCATAGCTATTCTCGCCTTGTTCACGCCGGCACTGTTCCTGGCGTCTCCCTGGCGACGTGTCCACCTGCTCTCGAGTTTGCTCCGTGTGCCATTGTTGACAGTCGGCAAAACAAAAGTTTGCGCAATCGGGGCTGCCGGGGTGGATGTCGCCATGAGCTGCAGGCGGGCTGAAAAGCGGTTCTCGAACCCCGGGCCAGAACTGGACCACTCAACAACCGCTTGCACAACTCTGCCCAGCCCAATTCACCCCACCAAGCAGCTTGGACCCCACCTCTTGTGCAGCTGACAGGCAAGGGTGGGTTGTTGCATAAGAGCGGGAGCTGCGCGCGTGTCGTGCCCTGGGAGACGCGACTCGGTTAAGTGTAAACAAGCCGAAAGTAATACGGAATCCCGTGATCCATTTACCCACATCCCCGCGCTGCGTCCTCCCACAGGCCTCTGCAAGGCCAGCGTCGTTTCAAGTACCTGGTCGCTGCAGCGTGACTGATTCTGAGCACGCAGCTGCTACTTTGTCAGGCACCTTCGCTTCCACCTGGTCCAGGAGACGGTCGTTTGATAGTCGCAGACATGTCCTCGCCTTCCGGTCAGCTGAAGCTGCGACGTCGGGCGACTGCTGCGCTGCACAGCCGCCGTCGAATGAGGGGTTCTGTGAGCCATTTTTCGGCCTGCTGGGATGTGGCAAAGGAGCATCTGACTGCTGACTCCATTTGTTGTCTAAATCCACCTCGACGACCAATGGGCGCTTTGCCAGTGTAGAATGTCTCGTGCTATTCGCCATAGTCGTCATTAACTTAGAACTCGCGCGAGTTTCATATCGCGAATTGTGGGCCTTTGGTCGACTTGATTCACGAAACGGCACGATGAACGGCAGACAGTGAGCTGAGCTTCAAACAGTGTGGAGGGCTCGGCACCCGGTGGGCGACTACTATGTATACGTATACTTCTCACTGCAGCTTCAATGCTGCTGTTGAATCAACACTGAATCCTTTCGGGCCGGCTCCATGTTCGCATTAGCACCCTTGCCGTGAGTCCAAGATTAGCATTCGCAGAACCATGTAATATTCTGTACAAAACAAAAATTCAAATTGCGATGCAAAGAGTAGTAACTTACTGTAGGCGTGAGAGAACAATTGTCTGAAACCAATCGAGATATCTCATGCGAAGCTATAGCGGGGATCCGTGCGTGAAAACGGAACAACGTTAGTCCGGCTAGTCAACTTTTTCAAGCTATCCATACCGCCATGGTAAATTTACCTCCAACACCACTAACCCATCCAAAATAAAATCGAGATGGTGGGGAAAGTGCTCAAGCGGGCACGTGAGGTCGTCGATGAGACCACTGCTTCCAAAACCGCCCCTAAACGGCGCCGACAGGACAATGGAGGAAAAGTGAACTTGGTGTCCATCTACGAGGACCTCGCCGCCGAGGCGGAGGAGACTCGTTTGCAAGCTGCCAAAGATCTCATCCTGAAACTCTCACCCGAGGAAAACCCAGACTCGAGCACTATCAAATCCGTCTTGGATCGCCTGATTCGGGGCCTTTGCAGTCAACGGAAAGCCGCACGAGTTGGATTCTGTGTAGCACTTACAGAACTTCTACGACAGCTCTTCACACAAAAAGAGTCCATGCCAAATTCATTGGACTTAGATGCCGGCAAGATTGTGAATCTAGTTGAGCAGAACACGAGAGTAAAGGGAAACGTCCCAGGGCAGGCCAGTCACACCAGGTTTGTAATGACTACTCGAGGCTGACTCTCCAATAGGAAAAGCGAGATCATCTCATTGGGAAGCTCTTCGGGTGCAAGGCTATCATTCAGTCCACGATAATCACCAAGCTCGAACCTTCCGAGGAAAACTGGGGCAGGGTTCTCGACCACATCTATGGATTGGCGCACAACACACCTTGGCTTCGCGAAGAATGCGGGCTCATTATATGCGAGGCTATCCGCACGTTGAAAGCGAGTGCAGCACCCGAAAGCTGTGTACGTGAGACAATTCAGCGTTTGTCTACTTTTCAACTAGTCAACACGCCAGAAGGAGTCGCCATCTGGCTTACCGCACGAGGAGACTTTGAGGCACTTTTGCCAGAGAGTGTATGGCACAAGAAAGACCCACTATCGAAGAAAGAGCGAACACGGCTTGCGAAGATCCTCAAGGAGGATTTCCAGGCGTCGTCCCAGACTGAGAATGCCGTAAAAATCAAGTCCGCGTCAATTAGCCACAACCCGACCTTTGCATGGGACGTGGTGCTGGCAGAGATGCTGCGGAGAGACGATCGCGTTAGCCAGAAGCACAAAGACATGGTGAAGTTGGAGTTTTCTCAATTTTGGATCGAGACAGTTGACAGTATGTTTCAACAATCCCAAGCTAACAGTCATTCTGACACGGCCCAGGCAACTTGATTTCGTCCACATCTTCTCATGAGCGGAAAGCCTGGGGTCTCAAGCTTTTTGAGAAGATGATCAAATCGGTCTCAGTGCAGACTTTGCCCGCGCTCTTCAGTCCCAACGTCATCCGTACCCTCGTCAACCAAAGTAACAAAAATGATCGCTTTCTTCATTCTGCAGCTATAAACTGTCTGAAAGCCATGCAAGCCAGAGCTCAACGTGAGCCAGCCTCAGCCGCTACGATGCTGATCGCGATGACTTCAAAACACGGTACACTCAGCCTTGACAAGTTCAAGATCACAAAGACACTGGATTCAATCGTCTTGTGCGCGAACGACGAGGGTCTAAACCAGATTATACGACATCTGCGGTCGCTTGTACACCGACCCGAGACCGAGGACATATCAACTGCAAACTCCCGAAGGCAAACCGTCGCAGATATACTTTTAGCACTCGTCAGGGGATACAAGAGCTACGGCAGCCCGTCTTTATCAACTGAAGACGACGACAATTGGTTGCAGCTTCTCATTTCTGTCTTGGTTGACTATGGATATTTCGTTCCTCGCGAAGGAGCCAAAACCGCCAAGATTCCTCTTCCACCAGTCAGTGATGCAAGTCAACAGATATTCAAGAACCGTTTATCTTCTTGTCTCTCGCATTTATTGCGCACTCATTATCGGTCACGCGCTCAATCTGCGCTAATGATTGTTGGCACGATTCGTTCAAAGGCCACTTCAAGCAAGGATCTGACGCTACTATTCCAAGCGGACAAGTCTGTCCAAGGGACAGTTGAGAAGGCATTTCAGACGGTAGATGATATCACGCGCAAGGTAGGCGAGCGTTCCTTGATAGTAGCTTGCCAGCTGACTCACCAATAGGGCACCAAGCGAGGGCTCGATTCTGCTGCAGACGCCTTCGTATTGCTCTACTCTCTGACCCTTTTACAAGTCTACGATGGCGACGGGGATGCCGTTTTGTTACTCGATGACCTTGACGCTTCTCGTAAAGCAATTTTGAAAAGCAAAAAGTCTTCTGAGTCACAGGCACAAAACGTTTTTGTGGAAGTCATCCTCACGTTCCTTGGAAATCCACGTGCAATCTTTCACGAAATCGCACAGGAAGTATTCGGCATCTTTACCGCCGAAGTTTCTGCAGAAAGCCTGCAATCATTAACGGATGTCTTGGATACGGAGGAGAGCCTTTCTGGCCAGAGAGAGCTGTTTGAGCAGGGAGATGGGGAAGACGTCGAAGAGAATGGACACACCAGCGACGAAAGCCTCGAAGAAGCCTCGGATGTTGAAATGCTTGACAATGCATCTCAGCACAGCGACAGCGATGGATCCAACAGTACTGGTACTGGTGAAGAGTCTACGAGTGACTCTGCCAGCGACTCTGAAGGTGGAGATGATGAAGACGATGAAGAGTTGACTCGCTTTGATGAGCTACTGGCCCAAACCCTCCAAACATCAAAACCCTCTATAGCTACCGGCGACGCGGACGATAGCAGCTCGGATGATTCCGATATGGACGACGAGCAAATGATGGCATTGGATCCCCATCTCACCAGAATATTCCAAGAGCGTACCAAAACATCCAGCAAGAAGCAGCAGAACAAAGGCGCAAAGCAGACGGTTGTGCAATTCAAATCGCGCGTTCTTGACTTGCTGTCCGCGTATTTGGAAAAGGAGTACTCAAACCCCCTAACCCTCGAGGCGCTCTTGCCGATAGTTCGGCGAACAAGAGCGAATGCCAACAAGCAGCTTGCGGATAAGAGCTCCAAGGTGCTGAAGAAATTGATGGACGGACACGCGCACCACAAGGCACCTGTGCCCAAACCCACGGACGAAGAAAACGTGTGGGACATGCTGCGTATGATTCATGAAGAAGCAAAGTTTGGTGGTGGGTCGAATCTGCATGCTACTGCGTGTAGCAATGCGAGCCTCCATTTGGCCAAAGTCCTTCTCGGCATCGACAGGGCAAACTACACCCAGGTTGCGGATGTCTATTCTGAAAGCCAAAAACAGTGGTTCATGGACAGCAGATCAGCGGTGCAGCCCGTTCTGTTTACACAATTTCAGAATTGGTTGACTGGAGTGCGCAAGCAAAAGAAGTAGATGGCGCAGCCCTTGTACGAATGTATAGAAGAGAGAGTGGGAGCTGCGTCTGCACCCTTGCCATGTAAATAGAAATCGGTGATTTGCGGTGCGGTACTGCGTACCTGCGTGCCTGCCTAAAGCAGTTTTGCCCCACCAAAGCTTTGGAGCCTAGTAGTAATATGTCATACACCTCAGCCCAGCTTCGCCCGCCACACCACTTTCTCACCTCTCACCTCTCACCACCTCACATTGGCTTCAAAGCACCTAGAACCAAGCCTGGACATTGTAGATACGTCTGTCTCCGAAGCACAGCATGGCTTGCAAACACATCGACGCGCCTGGTTAGTACCCCGCCTTAATTTTCCGTCTCGCATCAAGCTGTTTACACGCCGCAGAGCTGCGCCCTCCGGGCCCGATTCAGTCCGTCTACCGCGAAGACTGTACCCAATGCTTCGACTCCATTGTAAGTTCAGTCTCTGAAGTTTCTCTTGCCGTTCACAGCTGACTAAAGTACCAGGACGACCCCACAGGCCTCGATGTGTGCCTCTATTGTTTCAATGGTGGCTGCACCGGGGACAAGAACCACTCTCTTCTCCACGTCTCTTCAGCATCTCACCCGCTAGTCCTCAATATCAAGCGAACGCGTAAGCAAGTCAAGCGCGACGAACCGCCGCAGAAGATCTCCAAGCTTGCCATCGCCGCCGAAACCGAAGCCGATCGCTATGATACTACAACCCAAGTCAAGTGTTACGAGTGTGGGGTCGACGAGGTGGACAAAAGCTCAGGAAAACTTCCGCAGCTTGTGGACGCTGTTCTGAAAGCAAATACTTTTGCTAGACAGGAAGAAGTCAAGGCTTGGGAGCAGGAGCTGACTGCTTGCGAACACACGTTGTGCCTGGAGCAAGAACCGTCTCGTGAGATCTCACAGACACTGAGTCATTGCTCCATGTGCGATCTAAAAGAGAATCTTTGGTTGTGTCTCACCTGCGGTAATTTGGGCTGCGGCCGTGCTCAGTTCGGAGGCATCGGTGGCAACTCCCACGGCCTGGCCCACACGGATACCACCAAGCACCCTGTAGCCGTCAAGCTCGGATCGTTGACTGCAGACGGAACAGCTGACATCTACTGCTACGCTTGTGACGAGGAGCGAGTGGACCCTGAACTGCCAAACCATCTTCTACATTGGGGTATCAACATCAAGGACCGGGTCAAGACGGAGAAGAGTCTGACAGAGATGCAGGTGGAGCAGAATTTGCTGTGGGAATTCTCCATGACCACAGAGGACGGGAAAGAGCTGAAACCTCTGTTTGGGCCAGGTTTTACCGGCTTGAAAAACCTCGGCAACAGCTGCTATCTGGCTAGTACTTTGCAGAGTCTCTTCTCATTTCCAGAGTTTGCCAATCGGTACTACCTACCTAACGAGGCACCGCCCACTACCAGCCAACCAGCAGAAGATTTGGAGACGCAGCTTCGAAAAGTGGCTGATGGCCTACTATCCGGACGATACTCGAAGCCCGACACCGATGTCATAACCACTGAGAATACCCCGGAGAACCCTTATCAAAAAGGCCTTGCACCAGCAATGCTGAAGCATTTGATTGGTCGAGGACATGCCGAGTTCTCCACGATGCGACAGCAGGACGCTTTCGAGCTTCTCCTTCATCTGCTCAAATTGATATCACGATCTCAACATGTTGCACCGCAGCAAGACCCCGTGGATGCCTTTAGGTTTGTCATGGAGCAGCGTCTTCAGTGTCTTAGTTGCAAGAAAGTCCGATACCGAACGGATGAGCAAGAAAACATCTCTATTCCCGTACCAATCCGTAGGATACCCAAGGATGCAAAGATGGAGGGCACGGACGAGGATGGTAAAGAGAAGGAGAAGGACGAATTCGAGCCTGTCTCTCTTAAGGAATGCCTGGACATTTTCACTGCTGATGAAGTCGTCGAGCTTACTTGCGGCGCGTGCGGAAGCAAGGATGGTTTCGTCAAGAATAGCAAGTTCAAGACGTTCCCAGCCATACTCGCAGTCAATGCGCGTCGTTTTGAGATCGTCAACTGGGTGCCGACGAAACAGGACGTGCCGGTCATAGTGGACGACGAGTCCTTTGCCCTCGACACGTACAAATCAAAGGGTCTTCAGGCCGACGAGGAGACACTTCCAGATGATGACAACGCTAGAGATACGCCCAAGTGGGTTCCGAACGAGGCAGCACTATCGATGTTGGAGGCCATGGGGTTCCCGCGCGTGCGCTGCGAAAAGGCCCTTCATGCAACCGGCAACGCCGATCCTGAAGCGGCTTCCAACTGGCTATTCGCGCACATGGAAGACGCCGACATCGACGAGCCGGCAGACTTTAAAGCGGGTAGTGGGTCGGGCGGGGCTGGCGCAGCAACGGTCAGTCCTGAAAGCATCGAGGCTTTGGCAGGCATGGGGTTCAACGCTCCTCAGGCCAGACAAGCTCTAAAGGAGACGGGTGGTGACTTGGAGCGAGCAGTAGACTGGCTCTTTTCGCATCCAGACGCTGCAGGTGATTTTGACGAGGGCGGCGGTTCGGCTGTAAGTGTTCGGGATATTCTGAAAAGCGCGAGAGCAAGTCCGATTGCTAACCTGCGACAGGACAAGCCCATCGAGGCCAAGGAAAAGGAACTACCTGGCAGCGACAAAGTGCCGGCGAACTTCCAGTTGCAGTCGATTGTTTGTCACAAGGGTAGTTCGATTCACGCAGGGTAAGTGTATGCGCCCAAAGCAAGAAAGCGATGGCTAACGCGACACAGACACTACGTTGCCTTCATTCGAAAACAGGTCCCGGACGAGCAATCAGCCAAATGGGTGCTCTTCAACGATGAAAAGGTGGCACAGGCAGCAGACGTGGAGGAGATGAAGAAGTTTGCATATGTGTATTTCTTCAGGCGTTTGTAATCCGAGGATCTAGGTCCTGGCGGAGACTAGCATTGCAAAGGCGTGCGGGAAGCCTCGGGTCTTTGTCGCAGAAGTGTATCTTAGCGGTGGGTGATCTGGCGATGCATGGCTACCAACAGAGGATCTAGCATCGGCAGGCGATGAAAAAAATATTCACATGAGGCCATATCTTCACAGTAGTCATGCACGAGACTGGGGCGTGAAGGGCGTCGGAGATAGCAGAGGCTTCGTGGACGACGCAACCATGTCCGATGTCCGAAACGTGGGGTCTGTGTGGCCCGTGCGGCCCGCAGGAGCGAATTCGCCCCATGACATCGAGCTCGCCTTTTTCCTCCTTCTCGCCGTCACCAACACGCTGCACCCACCCTACACCTGCCACATCCACCACATCCACGACTTCCATTGAACCCCATCGATTGAGTCGACCTAAAACTCCCAATACACCGCATACACCTCCTAGCCATGTTCAGGAGGGTCGCATCTGTCGTGCCCGCGCACGCCGGTAGAGTGCTTTCAACTGGGGCCCGGCCGATTATCGCTTCCCCCGTCCGCGCAGTCGCTCCTCTTACAGCGCCTGTCAATGGCCGACGGCAATATCATGAGAAAGATAGGTGGCCCTTTTCGTAAAAGCCCGTGGCGTTCATCGCGTCTCGATGGCCTCTCTTCCCTCCTCGTGGCTGCAAGCTGACTTTTCGTACTGCTCGATCACTACAACAAGCCGCGAAACGTCGGCTCCATGTCCAAGACCGATGTAGACGTCGGCACCGGTCTCGTTGGCGCTCCTGCCTGCGGTGACGTGATGAAACTCCAGATCCGTGTCGACCCCTCCAACAACACCATCGCAGACGTCAAATTCAAGACGTTTGGCTGTGGCTCTGCCATTGCGAGTTCGAGCTACCTGACCGAGCTGGTACGCGGGATGACGTTGGAGGACGCGGCGAGGATTAAGAATACCGAGATTGCGAAGGAGCTTTGTTTGCCACCTGTAAAGTGTGAGTTCTCCAGTCCAACGGGGGTGAAAACTATGTAGAAGGGATGGGATCTGACGGTGGACAATGATCTAGTGCACTGCTCGATGCTTGCCGAAGACGCGATCAAATCTGCCATCTCCAATTACTACACCAAGAACCCGAACGCGCGGCAATCGGACCTGGGCGGCACATCGGCACCACTGCCCAAGGTTGAGATTGAGACTGTTACCGAAGCAAAGGCTGCGACGGCGTAGATGATGAAAACAAAATTGATATCGATGAAAGGCGGTCGCTATGTTTGATGGCCCAGTATAATGAGCCAGGAGATTGAGACAGCGTTGGGTGTTTCTGCATGGCATCAGGTCCTTCGCTTTTCGATACCTGAGTAGCCTTCCGAGGAGTTTATGTGGGCATTTGGGAATTTCATTTTTGTACACCACGGAAATTGCTGGATGGTCGATGTTTCTGGACTGGAGCCACAGGTGCATTCCACTCCCTATATCCTAGCAATCGATCAGAATGTCTTCGTGAACGAGCTCGCATTGGGTGATGAATATTAAATCAAACATCATTGATTTCCTCAAACAGATAGTTGGAGTTGACGATGAGATGCAGGTTTGGCAAATGGATGCATAGCATGCGAGAGGAGACGGAATTACGCGTATTTAAAAGGCACCAAAATCTTCCGCTTCCACTTTTCCCGAGGCCTAGGGTGATGCTCACGCCACCGGTACCGACTGACGCAGGGGATGGTCCATCTGATAATGGTGGGTTGAGGATCTGATAATTTTGATATGCGGCTTGGCGAGCTGAGCCACAATCTTAACGCCCCATGTGCCAGCGTGAACCTCAGTGATTGAGAGACTTTTCTATGTCGCACGGCAGTTTATGCAGAATTGTGCATTATGAACGACCTTGTTTGGTACGCTTACAGAGCCCTCAAACGCAAGACCTGACGCCCATCCTTCCTTGCTTTCCGAGCTCACGTTGACACAACTTGCAACCAAACCGCATTTCATCGGATCACCATGTCAGGGATCGGTGGCAGTGCTTTGGCTGATGTTCCCAATGAACTGCTCGCTCATATTGCTGAGTATCTGCCGTGGGAGGATATACCGTCTCTCATGAGGACTTGCCGAAGCTATTATCAGATAGCGAAGCCGTATCTTTATAAGCCGTACTTTTCGTCTGAGAAGGGGGATCCAGAGAAGCTTTTGAGGACTATTGTGCGGGATCCCGAGCTGGGGAAGCATATTGTGGAGGTGAGTGCATTGCTCATTCGACCGGAGGGTGTGGAGCGCTGATCAATGTAGATCGAGTGGACTTACCCCGATTCACCCCCCCGAAAACCATGGAAAATATGGAAAGGCGATGAGTTCTCACGTCGATCGAAGCTCCTGCGGAAGCTCCCACGAGACGAGGATGGACACTTTAAGCTTAATAAACCAGCACCTTTGCCCGCTAGCTATTACGGCGGAGAACGCGCGTTATCTCGGCAAGAGCTAGCAGATATGGCGTCCCATCTTGGGAAGCTGGCAGTACCTCCAGAACACGCGGAGCCTCTTAACAAGATCAAGCAAGCGGTTGTGGGCAAGAGATACGACAACCCAGAGTGGCTCGCAGCCCTGTTGATGTATACACCCAATATTGAACGCCTCACGATCAAAGATGTTTTACCGAATATCCAAGAACGAGTCTGGATGGACCTTGTACGTTACAAGGTACCGATGTGCACTCATTCGTTCTCGAAGCTCACTGCGGTGACTATTTCAGTAGGAGGCATGGACATGACCCATCTCGCGCCGTTCTTCGAAATGCCTTCGATGCGGCGCTTAGTGGTCACGGATCTCCTTTACTTCAAATCAATGCTAGACCAGGCCATCACCAAGGATAGTATGCTCAAGAATCTTGCAAGGCGCTCTTCATCCATTGAGCATCTCGCTCTTAGACACTGTCAACTAGATGATGATTTTGTGTGCTGGCTGATTGGTCTTTGCCGCGCACTCAAGTCTTTTCATTATCAGTGGAACGAACAAAAGTTCTATGCACAGCGCTGTAAGTATGGCGTTCAGACGTCCCTTCATCTTGTAACGCCACTTGTCTTTTCCAAGCCGATATGTGTGGAGTCAGTCTAGTACTTTACTACTCTCCACTTTTACCTTCTCATTCTTCAGTCGAACAAACAGGAGCAAACTAACACCTCTCGTCGCTGGTAGATCTCCGCGGTCCAGCGCACCTTGACCAATACGTCCATTACGTTAAATTGAATAGCATCGACTACGAGCGCGTCACCTCCGCTCTGCAACCCCACGCAGACACCCTGGTAGAACTCAGGCTCTACGCTCACGGGTACTCCCCTCGTCCCACCCATGTCCAAGTCTTCACCTTCCTGGACCGCTTCCCCAAACTGGCCATCGCTCACTTACAGTTCTGCGAGGATAAAAACGGAAACCTTCGGTTCTGCCTCCCAGACAGCATCGAAGTGCTTCTGCTAGGACTACATTGGCTCACTGCCGACCGACTTGATGCAGTGGCGTCTGCTCTGCACACTCTGGCAGAAATCGTGGCGAACTTTCCCGAGCTCAGGCTTGTAGTGCTTTGCGCCGATATGGATTATAGCCCGAGACCCTGGTGTGAGGAGCTGCAGAAAGTTTTTCACGACGTGGGGAAGACGTTTCTGGTTCAAGATTGGGGTGATTTACGTCCGGTATGGAACGCGGGGTTATCGTTTGAGGAACTGGTAGAAAAGCGCGCTCTCATGCAAGATGAGGTCGCATGAGAAGAGGACGAAGGGGCAAGACATTGCAGAACTTGATTGGTAATAACGGATGACTCTCATGCCTAAACGTTACGCAAAGTCGAAGACTGCAGCCTAGGCCCTGTCACTCTTCTAAATTCCTCGTTTTCGGAGTTGATGGACAGCCATGTCTCTCCACAATTGCCCGTTTTTGTTCGACATTTCGGAAACGCCTACCGAAAAGAGTCGGTGTACGACAGTTATTGAAGCCATGTAGCGAGTCGTAGAAGATGTAAGCCTCTTGCCATGTTCCAGTCCGATCCATGGGGATTAATTCCCTCTTCCACGCCACGGCGCGACCTATGTTGGCCAGCTTCCAATGTAGATATCTCGTGAATGCGTATAGAACATCTCCGGCAAGCTACGCACATCACATAGCGAACAGGATAGAAATCGCGCGCTTGTCGAAGCACCTCGTCGAACTCAAACAATCCTTCCTCTAGTCTAGCTGCAGAAATACCATGGTGCGTGAAACGGAGGATGGATGCGCTGCTCCCAAAATCAAAACGTCTCCCCTAAACCGCCCCTTAAATGAAACAAGGCTTCCGTGTTTCGACATCGCTCTGCTGTGATTAGCCAGAATATTAAAAATTGCCCGGCCGGCAAGGGTCAAGTGCCGGCAAACCATGCTGAGCCCTCGGATTCGCCGGCCGCGCCTTCCCGCCTCATCTTACCCCAAACGCCAACGCCAGCATACCAACTTCAACCTCACCTCTTACAATCGCAGAACCCAAGGCTGTGTCTTTAGCCTCAGACTCTTGCCACCACATTTATGAGCCTGCCGTGTGTCCTAGACGAGCATCCTGGCAGCCGCCGGCTTCCGCCCGAAGAAGGTCCCGCCATGTGTACTTGCGCATGTTCCTCCTCGTGCGAGATACAAAGCGCATGACATCTGGAAAGAGAAAGTCGCAGTGGATATATGAAGAGTCCTAGGATACTGTTCCAGCATGGACTGGTCATAGGAGCGAGCTAGGTCATGCATCCGTTGTTGCGGAGAGAATCCTTCTCGTCCTGGGGTATTTCTCGTCGCCTTCCGCATCGAGTAAACCATGAAATTACCGCCAGAACAGGGACACTTGCCCCGCCATCGTCCGTACGCAGCCGCCGTCATTTCTGCAGACTACCTAGGATCATGCGCCTCGCGCATGAGAAAGGCACAGCAAGTGCGAGGCCGATGTGACTTCGTCCCGTGGCCGACTAAGGTTACAATTGGATGCCAACTAATCTTCCCAGGCCGGTGGGCTTCCAGACGTCCGCGGAACCCGCCTGGCTGGTCGACAAGAGAGCTTGTACGCTGCTTTTTGAAAGCACTGCTCTCCATTCAGGCCATCGTAGTCAGTTGCAAGACATCAATGCTTCGTTCAGAAAGCTGCGCCCATGTTTCAGCGGCCATCCGAAGCCCTGTGCGCTCCATCGATCTGCCACTCAGACTTGCGTGATCCTCCGATCCGAGGGGAGCTCGACACCGGGGTCCTTGGTCACACCATTCCAAGGGATCAGAACCGTGTACTACACTCCACACCTGTTCCTGCAGATCCACATCTGCATCAGGAAAAGCGGCCGGTGTCGAGGGTCTGCTCGCGCTTCACACGCACTACCTCCCTTGGGCATCTGATTTGACCTTCCCAAAGCACCATTCATCTGTCACATGAAACGGTCGTCTCCTCAGAACTGACCTTATGCCTTATAATATATATTATACCTGCTGGACACGCAATATGGCATTCTTCAGCGGATCTACGCGCTTCATTCTTTGGACACAGTCCCGCATTCCGTCCAAACACCTTCGTTTATTTTCTTCGCACGCTCTTTTTGGATACATTGCTTGACGCAACCTTCTTTTATACCGTCGCTCCTTCTTTCTTAGCACGCTCGTTATCCGCCATGGCGAGATTGGCTTGCTTGCTGGCGATATGCCAGGCCACGCTCCTTCATGGTCTCCCTACTCGTGAGAACAAGGCCGAGTTGGAGGCATTCGATCGCCGAGAAATCACAATCTCTTCAAACTTGGACGTCACTACGAGCTATAGCTCGGCACTGGTGTCGTCTTTACAAACAGCTACCCAGACTGTCGAACAGTCGCTTACAGGAGTGAGTCCTCTCCTCACACCCATCTTATTATTGTGGCTAGCATTGGCTGACATGTTTCATCATAGTCGATCCTTACTGGACTCCCCACGGGTGCTTTTTCTCAGAACCCTGTAGTCACGCCCTCCCTGTCGCAACCTAGCGGATCACTTGCACCGATCCAGTCCACACTTGTGCCGGGCACCCAAACACCCGCGGGCCCTGTTGAAAACAATATCTTTCAACCCATTGCTACAGATGCCCCTCCAAAACAAATACCTTCACGAGATGATCACCCGGTCAAGAAGGATAAGCTCGTCGAGCAAGATGTACCTATCGGGACCAACAAGTTCTACGCCAACCTTTTCCTGGGCACTCAGACCAATCCCGTCTGGACGCATCCATACTCACTGTCATGGGCAAAGGGGCGTGGGAGAACCTACGGCATGGCCGTGACACACATTGAAAGGAGTCAACTTGCGTGGGATAATGATAATACACCACCACGATACTTCATTGGGCCTATTGGACTTCAGCACATTGTCTTCTCGGCAGCCGAACTGGGTGCTGAGACGGTCCTCTCTGTGGAGTCGCCCACAGCTTTCTCTGCCTTTGCCAATCTGGCACCCTCCGTAAATGGAAAGCCAATCGTGTCACTGCCATGTGTCCAAGGCATGGGCTTTGTCACAGCCTTGTACGATGGCGCGCAGCCCGTTCTCAACAGCGGTACCTTTTTCCGTTCGATGAAGTACGTCGGGCAGCTAAATGGCATCACCTACAAGTACCAAATCACGCTCGAAGATAGCTCCAACTGGCTCCTGTATGCTACCCCTGTTGCCAGCTTGGGCGCTCCACCCTTCGACCTTCAGGACAGCCAGACCATCCAGGGCCCCAAGGACTACATTGGTATGATTCAAGTTGCCAAGAACCCTTCCAATAGCACCGGCGAGCAAGTATACGACTCGTCAGCTGGTGCGTATGCCGTCAATGCCACTCTTTCCGGCTCTGTAGACGGTAGCTCTGGTAGTTATACCATCCAATGGGGCAAGGATGGCGTCCAGAACCAAACTCTAGTCATGTTTGCCCTGCCGCATCAGGTCGAATCCTTTGACGATACAACCAAAGGAGCTTTGACAGACGTCCAGCTCGTGACTACGACAAAAGGTTTTGCTAGAGCTGTCGTCGCAGATAAATTCACCATGGTCGAGCCTGATCTGCCGGATTCCATTGGTTTCGCCCCTTGGGTTCGATCGAGTAACGGTGGAAATGGAGGTTCTGAGAACAACAATCTCAACGCCGGTGCCCTTGCAGCCGTCAACAACGCTGGCGCCGTCGAGCTCAACGAAGACTTTGATGCACAAACTCGACTCAACTCAATGTACTACTCCGGCAAAGGCCTTGCCAAGTTTGCTGGAATCATCTTCACCCTCCAGACTATGGCAAAGAATACAAATCTCGCCGCGGCCGGCCTCGTCAAGCTCAAAGACGCCTTCAACGTCTTTGCTAATAATACCCAACCCCTCCCCCTTGTCTACGACACCGTGTGGAAAGGCGTAGTATCCTCTGGCACCTACCAAAACGGCGACACCGGTCTCGATTTCGGAAACACCTTGTACAACGACCACCACTTCCACTACGGCTACTTTGTCTACACCGCGGCAGTAATCGGCTACCTCGACCCGGCCTGGCTCGACCAAGGCACAAACCGCGCCTGGGTGAACATGCTCGTACGCGACTACGCCAACCCGGTATCCAACGACCCCTTCTTCCCCTTCCAGCGCTCCTTTGACTGGGTCCACGGACACTCGTGGGCCAAAGGCCTCTTCGAGTCTGGCGATGGCAAGGACCAAGAATCGACATCCGAAGACACGTTCGCCACATACGCGCTCAAGATGTGGGGCAAGATCTCGGGCGACGCAAACATGGAGGCGCGCGGCAATTTACAACTCGCGGTGCAGGCCCGCAGCCTGCGCAACTACTTTTTGCTCCAAAGCGACAACAAGGTGCAGCCGGAGCGGTTCCTGCCCAACAAGGTCACGGGGATACTGTTTGAGAATAAGGTAGATCACTCAACGTACTTTGGAGCGAACATCGAGTTTGTGCAGGGCATACACATGATCCCGCTCAACCCGTCGTCGTCGTACACGCGGCCGCGGAAATTCGTGCAGGAGGAGTGGGACGCGTATTTCAGCAATGGGCGCGCCGAGAAAGTGGCTGGGGGCTGGTCTGGTATCTTGCATGCCAATCTGGCGCTCGTGGACCCCGTGACGGCGTATGAGTTCTTCGCGAGCCCGGATTTCGACGGGAGTTTGCTGGATGGGGGCGCGAGTCGCACGTGGTATTTGGCGTATACGGCGGCGTTGGGAGGGGATGGGGTGCCGGTGCAGGCGAAGGCGAAGGCGAACGAAGGGGGTGTGAAGGTTGCTACTGCAGGGAAGGAGCAGGGGGATGAGGGTGCGGTTGAGGAGCAGAGCGATGGGCAAGAGGAGATTGCGGAAGGGGGGGATGATGGCGAGGACGAGGGGGAATATTCCGATGTCGAGGGCCGGGACTCGGAGCAAGAGTACGAATACGATGACGACGAGCAGGAGGGTGAGACCGAGGACGTGGAGCTTGCAGAAGACTGGTGGAGAGTCTAGCTTTCTTGTTTATAGTTTTTTTGGGGACGGGGGCTAGGAGCAGGATAAGCCCGTGTTGTAAGTATTCACTCTTCTTCCGACTGTGCATATATATACTCGAAAGCGGGAAAATATAAACATATTGATCAATACTTCCGTTACGAGTTGTGAAAAGGATCTTCTGAGGTCGACTTGCCCTTAGAACCATTGCTCGCTACTACCAGTCATCCACCCTTAACCATACCCATTCGTACAAAAAGTCGTTAGACATGAACATCCCTCCATTTCAAACACTGCTCCCTGCTCCCTGCCCCACCATGTCGACTATCCCTCAGTCACTAGCCTTTAATACAAGCCCCCTCCCCCACCGTCGAATTATACAATACTTGCATTTACATTCATATGATCTTCATTCGTTCTCTCACACCATAGCAAAAAGGCAAGTTACTGTTCTCTTCTTCACATTAAGCATTATCTAATAATACGTATCTACAGGCGCGCTCGCCAGCATCGCCCATTCCCATTCCCAATCCCATCCATCCATGACCACCAACCAACCCACCATCCAACAACCCACCCAAACCCAAACCCAAAAAAAACCCCTCACACTTCCTTTCACTCATACCACCAAACAAAACACCAAACAAAACACCAAACAAAACACCCAACCCCCAAAACTACCTTCCAATGCACATCTCCCCTCAAATACAAGCGAGGGGCGGACCCGAAAGCCTTTCCAACGAACGTCCTGTACAAAGCCTAAACTTTTATACAAAAAAAAAAAAAAACACCAATGTAGTAGCGACCGATATCGGGGTATCAAAAGAAGTTTCAAAGTCACCACAAGAAAAAAAAAACAGCGTACCCACCAGGCAAGCACGACCTCGCCTGTCTACCAACGAACGTCTCCGAAAAAAGAATAAAAAAGGTAGAGTGGGGAAAACTGAATCCCCCACCCTCTGTAAAAGTTTGCGATGCTCCGCGTCTATGCTGAAGATAAAAAAAGGTGGGTTGATTGGTGAGGAAGAAGAAGAAAGTCGCTGTAAATGCCAAGTAGTGATAGAAAAAAACTCCGGATTTTTGTGATGCATAAGGGGTCGTAAGAAAATGCTCCGCAGGATCCAGGTCGGTAGGTAGATGAGAATGTCGCTTCGTCTCTAGGACCCTCGGCACTACCGGCTCGCTTCGTTATCACTCGCAAGCGTATCTCCCTCCCACAAGCTCTGCGCGTCGTCGACGGGAGAGCGCGTTCCGCCCGACGGACTCCTGCCGCCGGTCGAGTACGAGGACGAGGAGCCGACGGACCATTCCTCTGAATCCGATTGCGAGGACGGGCGGAATTCCTCGTAAATGTCGAGCATGGTGTAGGCTCCGTCTTGCGGGTCGCCGATCTCGACGTAGTCGTAGTCCCAGCGGAATTCTTTGTCGGGTTGCACGCGGGGGAGGAATTGGGCGCGGGCCCAGAAGTAGGCGACGCCGGCGACTGGGGGAGGGATGTTAGCATGTGATGGGTTGAGGGGGGTGGGGGGGACGTACGTAAGCTGCCGGCGACGAGGTCTACGGCGTAGTGGTGGGCAAAGTACATTGTTGACCACCAGAGCCACATGGTGTAGCAGACGTAGAATGGGAAGAGCTTGGGGAAGACGTGTCCCATGAAAAGCGTCTCGAGCGTTGCCCATCCTGAGTGGAGGGATGGGAAAGCGCCGAAAACCATGGGCGAGGCGTGGAACCCAGAAGTGTATAAATCGACACCGAACAGCTTGTCAATGGCCTTTAGACCCGCTGCGTCACCTGCAATCGAGTAATTGGCGGGGGCGAGACCATACGTGTTCTCGTACCAGGGTGGCGAGCACGGGAAGATGAGCTGGATAATAACAGCAGTCATGTTCATGTAACCAAAGGCGCGGGCAAAAATGGGGAGGGTTCCAGGAGGGCCCCAGATGAACATGCATCCGCAGACGACGACGGGAGACACGTAGTGCACGATGCCATAGGGGATCCAAGCCAAGAGGTCCAAGACGACGTGCTTGTGGGCGGACAGGATGTTACTCAGATTGGCGCCGTAGAGGATATTTTCGAGGGCGGGGAGGACACGGACCCAGATGGCGGGCCTGTACTCGGCAGGGACGTATCTGTTTCAGCGTGTCAGCTGTGTTTGCGCGTGGTTCATGCCAGGTTGCGACAGGTGGTGGGCTGTGCCCCGGACGCCTCCCGTCTCAGGAGCAATTATGCCACGGGGGCGGAATGTGGCGCAGGAGGCAGAAGTGAGGACAACGTACTTGCAGCTGGAAAAAAGGAGTAGCCACGTCAATGCCGGAAGAAACGGAAGCAGGAACTGTCGTGTGATGGGGAGGACGAGGCCGGCCATGAGCAGGGCCGAGACGAACGTCTTTGCAAAGGGGCCCGGCGTCTCCATGACGGAGAGGGCGAAGATGGCGACAATGGCGAGGATGAGATACTGGCCATCGTATATCGACCACGGGTGCGTCCGCAGCGAGCGCAGGGTATCGGCCGGGGAGAAGGACGTTTCGAGACTCGCGATGGATGACGTGATTGAGGAGCGCGACCGTATGCGCGAGCGCGTTGCCTGGGACATGGAATTAGCGCACTATTCTGCAAAGTGTCTGGACGTGTTCTTTTTCTTCGCCTTTGCATGTGGCAATGCGCGAGACGCGGCCCGTGAATGTCACTGGCGGAAGTGTGCGGCCCGCGACATGGAAAGACGGGCGTGTGCGTGGACTGGGACTCACCCTCCACTTTCTTCGCATGCGATGGGGAATGATGTTGAGTGACGACAGGCCTGGCACCTTTGCTCTCGACATGATGTCGGCGCCGGCGTGGTCCAGCATGGCGAGGTAGGACTTGTTCGTCATGGGGGCGCGGCGACAGGGTCAGGACAGGACGAGTCGGGGGGCGGAGGGTAGGGTTGGGCACTCGCGACCTCGTGTGGTGGTTGTGATGGTGGTGGAGGGGAGGCAGAGCGGGCAAGAGCGGTATTCAGTGGACCAGGCCCACGCACGGCGTTTATAGCTGGAGGAGGAGTGAGAGGGAGAGATGGTCGCCGGGCCTTCCGGCAACTGAGGCTTGTCCGGGCCTGTGCGCGCTAACAGGGGGCCTGCGCGCTTCGAGCACAGCTTAATCTCCAGACACCAGAGCTGCGAGGAGGAGGCTGGGACGGCGTGCGGACGGTACATGTGGCATGGGAGTCGGAGTCGGAGCATGCGGCGCTGACAATGGGTGTCGTGGTTGTCGATGGAGTATTTCTTTGTTGAACGGCCCACACGACAGCAACTGCAGCCTCACCACTCACCACACCATTACGACCACGACGGGCAGCGCCAAGCACGGACAAGGTGCATCCAGCACACAGCTGCATGCTCGATGAAGTGCTCGCGTGATGACTCAGGCGCAAAGAGAGCAGCAGTTGCAACGGCTACCCCTCCAGTCAGCCATTGCCCTCGCATATCCCAAGTCGGCGTCTTGAGCATTCGCTCCGCGCGGTCCGCTACTTCCCTACTAACTACTACGACTAGCGCTCATGACATCAACACACAGCAGCCGCATCCTCTCTCCATCGCCCTCTGCCTATCGCATCTATAAACCACTCCAGGTCCCAAAGCCTCAAATTCCACGCACTCTCCCACCTGCTTAGCCCGCCCCAAGGTGTAATCTTCGTATCAGCCTCGCCGCAGCCCCCCCCCCCCCCTGCGTACCCACCAAGATCGCTCTTACCCACAGCCCCCCCGTCCTCCCAAGACCCCGAGCGCACACGCACACGAAACAACTCTCTCTTCCCCACATCCCAAAACTCACCCTCGCGCTGCTAACCGCCGCCACAGGTCAGGCGTGCATGAGCCCAAGCCATTCGTGCCTCACCACGACGCACGTCGCTGTCCAGCGTCGACAGATTCGCACTCGCATCGGCCAATTTGCTCCGTGCGCTGACAAAGCCCTACCGCAACGAGACGCCCATCCTCGGCCTTCCGATTGGCTGGTAGCAGCAGCCCTAACGAGCACGACCGCAATTTCCGCTTTCGCACCCGTTTTCTGTCCGAGCGAGCGAGCTACGGAAACGGCTACGCGCACGTTAGATGCTCTGCGTCCGCCCGAGAAATGAGCCTCGTTCGCTCTCGCCTGCAGAGATTTCTTTTTCCTTTTTTTCTTTCGCCCGTTTGTACGAACTGTTCTGCACTCAAAGTACCTTTGTACGAACCGACGCTGCAAATGAAAATGCTCATCTCGTGACTTGTCGCTCTCGTACCAGTACGGCGCGTATTTTCTTCTCCATCTCTATTCTCCCACGTACCATCATCCATCTCTCCCACTTCTCCTATCCCATCATCTCATCGCAAATCATCAAATCTCCCATTCTTTCGCGTTTCGAACATGCCGCGACCTGGGCTCGCGTGCCGCAAATAGTTTAATTGCCCTCGAGCCACCGCTGCGCCCGTGCCCGCCCCAGCGTCCTGCACCAAATGCCCGTTCCGCCGCGCTAGCTCCCTCGTCAGGGGAGCTTAATTTGGTCTACCCACCTCCACCCTCGTCCATCCATGTTGATGAGATTTGCTTGCGCGAGCGATGTCTATATCATTTGAGAATGTGTTGGACTTGGCGTGAGCTTACGGTCATGTTCTCGCAGTACCAGCGTACTCGATAATAGAACTACTTCTTATCTAACCGCCCATCTTCCTCTAGCACACTCTTTCTTCTTAAATAATGTTGGGTTACCGGTAGCTCATATAGACTTATTTCTCTACTTTGGCATGAGATGGTTAGAGTGAGCCACCAGTTTGCCATGTTCATGCTAGGATCAAGCGAACATAATTACTCGATGCCTTGCAACGCCCTTTTGGCGACGCAAATGCGCCATAACGGCTGCTAGGGTGTTTGCAGATCACCGCCAGCTTAGTTACTGGTAGCAATCGACTTTAGCTTTTTGTGCCCTTGTCTTTTCACAGACTTTGCATATGGCAAGACCAACGTTACTGGATATCGCCAGTAGAGGGGGAAACGGTGTTACACAAGCTAGTCGATGTATTCCTACCACCTTTTCAATTTTTCCCAACATGTTGGTTTTCGGTCACATGTTCGTCTCCAATGCCTGGCACGGGTTCATGTGCATACTACGAGTCCAGAGATGGACACTGGATGACCCAACCAACACTAAAGCAGTGTACCAGGGTTTTCGATACTCAGTCTCAACAACGATGAATCAATTCGGTAGCGGTTTGGGGGTATCCTGCCCTCAGCCGTAGCACTAAAGCTCATTCTATTGTACGATATCAGATCTGTATGTGGAGACGCTGGGGGAAGCATGGCGAATTCGAATCCATCGTCAACACAATTCTAACAAGCCGCCTCCGAGCTATTATATAACAAAAAAACAGCGTGAAATAGCTCAGCAGCTTTACATCGCGCCGTCGATATAGCCTCAGGCCTCAAAGGTGGCCTCATATCAACCAGTGCACGGCAATTAACCATGGACGAAGAGATGGCATGAACAATCGACAATGGACAAAGGGCTCAGGCGACGATGAAAAAACACAAAAGCTCGTGACATCTCACGAGCGTTTACGTCGAGCTCAGGCGTCCTGCCAACCGTGGTTGGATTTGGCTGAGCTCAACAGGTAAATCTGACTAATTATAGCGTTGGGCTGCGAGGCTCCGCAATATCTGGGGAGGTGTAGATGTCCATCCATAGATAATCTATCGTAACAATCTGAGGATCCGTGTCACAATTCGTCCTAGTCTATCCTATAATGGGACTGCCATTTTAGTTGATCTCGTATCGTAGCTGGATGCGGTGTAGAACAGCCCAGTCTGGATCTATCTACTTTAGTACTGCGCAGTGGAACTCTGTCATCGTATGCGAAGGGGTGTTGAGGAGGGACGTTTGGACTGAGGAGTGGATTCATAGAGCTATCTTGACAAGGCATCACGCACACGCCAAGCACAATGAGGGATTTCCATAGATTTGATTGTGAGCGTCTGCTCAGTACAAGCTCGCCATATCGGGCACATGTCTAAAATCTCAGTGGCAGATGGCTGAGCCCAAGGCGAAGATAGCCCGGTGCTGCATCTACTCGAGATCAAGCGCCTCCATATACAAGGCCCATATACAAGGCGAAGACAGCATAGCGCTGTATCTCCTCGAGATCAGATCCTTTCACATCCAATCCGTCTCCGACAGTCCTGTATCACCCCAGATAATAAGTACCCATCCTCAAGCCTCGATGAGACTCTCCAGATACGGATCTAGGTAGATGATCTTGAACCTGCCCTCCCACTTCGTCGCAAACTGCTTCTTCATATATGCGGCATTGGTCTGCGCTTTCCAGCTGACCAGCTCGACGTTCCAGCCCTTCTTGAGCGCGCGCTCCACATTGGCCAGGAACCCGTCCGAGTATTCTGCCATGTTTCCATCCCCCGTCGCCACCACCATGGTGCTCGGCTCGTCACAGTCCAAAACGCTCTGGCACATCTTCAGGTGAAGATTCTCGTCAACGCCCTGCTCGACCCATTTCAGGGCCTGTTTGCTGGGCGACGCGCGAGTTGAAGATCCCGTTTCCGGGTCGCTGTTTTCGCTAGATTGCATGGCCGTGGCTTTGTTCCAGCCAAAGCGCTCTGCGTCTTTAAAGAACTTTTGACGCTCGCTGAGCTCCCGGTGTTTGCGAACCAATTCATAAATGTTGTTCTCGTAACCAACCGCTTCCGCCTTCTCGATGAATTGGTTGATGTAATCAAGAGGCGCATCAGCGCGACGACCGCCAGCTAAGATGCGACGTGCGACAGGGCGGCGACGTTCCAGGAGAAGAGCCAGAGAGTCGAAGGAAAGGTCGTACATTGGCACGCGCAGATTCTGGAGCTGAAACCTGAACCCGAAAAGGATATTTGAGGCATCGACAAATACGTGGATGCCGGTTGTGTTCTTAGAGTTCAGAAGTTGCATCGGCGCAACGAGCCATTTTTTCTCGCTCGGAAAGTCCCTCATCAGCCGTTCAAAGTAGAAAAGGTGGCGGTCCTCTGGCAGTTGCGATAGGAAACGCGTCGAGACAGGAGGATTGGTGTTGCGAAGAACGACAGGTTGGTGGACCTTTGCGACGGTATCATCGTGTCCCTCTAGCGTGGGTTGTGCACCTGTACTCAGGCCAATTGCGGATGAGACGTGGAATGGATGTGATGACGTGGTTTGCGGGGCAGCATATCGCTGTTGTAGGCTTGATTGTAAGTTGGCGAGTGCAATTGCATTCTTTGGTGGTGAATGACTTTGAGACTGCGAAGACGCGACGGTGTACCGTGCAAGCTCCTTAGAAGCCTTTACAGAAGAGAATTGATATCCGCTTGGACGCCTCAAGATCGTAACGGGCGTGGTAGGAGTGCCAAGGGCGTTTTCTGCAAAGACCACTGGGGGAGTGCCTGGGGTGACGGGAGTGACTGGAGTATGAGGCCGTGGACTAGAAATGGGTTGCAGCGAGTTGTGTTGCTCAGAGTTGTTGTTGCTCTTGCCTTTCTCCTTGCGCTGCTTCTCTTCGAGTTCAGCAGCTCGTTGCTCTCGCTTCTTCTTCGCCCTTTGTGCCTTGTTCAGCTTCTTCTTCGCCTTTGCGTCCGCCTTCTTCAGATCTTGTGCGTTAGCACCGGCATCTAGACTCAGCGTCTTGTCTTTGCTTTCCCGAAGCGAGGAATCATACTCTAATGCTTCCTCTGATGATAGGTTGTGTAGTGAGAGTGATTGCACCTCCGGCTCCTGGACATGATGGGTGGCGTTGTTGCCAGGGTTGCCTTCACTAGGCGTTAACAGCCGCGGCGTCTCGTCTGAGCTGCTGGCGCCTCCATCAATAGTTCGGATTGGATCGGCGCGTGGCGGACGGTCGAGGGGCATACCCAAGAGCTCCCAAAGCTGGCGAAAGTTTCCGAGGCTGCTCGTATTCTCAATGTTGTCGTGGCTCTTTACGTGACCCTCGAGGTTCGAGTCTTCATAGTCGCTCGAGGATTGAGGGGCGAGAAGATGGGTTTCGCTCCTCTCAAGTATCCGCAGTGCTGGACCCAGGTCCCATGGCGATTCTATGGGAGGGTCCGGCATTGGACCAGCTGAATGCGTGGAGGTCTCGCGTGTGTGGTGGAGCCTTGGGCAGATTGAGCGGCTGGAAGCGTGCGCGGCCTAAGAGGTGGAGTCTGTGGTCCATCAGTCAAAAAAACTCGGCGGTCGTCGTGTTTGTGACTTACGAGATGTATTGTCGGGTCCGTTTCGCTTCAAGCGCTCGCGCATTGTCGAGGAAAAGGCTATTTCGAGGGCTCGTTAGTCGCTAACTACTTGGAGAAGTGCAGCTTTGAGACAGCTGGGTGTGAGTGGCGGGCGGGTGGTCAAAAAGTCGTGTTGTGGGAGGGTTTAAAGTTCGCAGCTGGTGGGCGTGATGTAGCGGGAGTCGAGCTGTTAGCGTGGGTGGCGCAGCTGCACGTGCAACGCTTCAGCCACAGGCCATGATTTTGGAGAGCACATTCCGGGTGCCGTCAGAGCCCCTGCGAAGACTACAATGGAATGCTCCTAGTTGGTGTGCTATTGAGAGCACGGTACCTTTCTACTGGATACACTGTGTCGTCCCGAGACCCCTGGCCCACTCGCCTCAGGCCTCGGATAGCTGCAGCCCCACCATTGACCCCTCCAACTCTGAAGCTGCCCACTCGACTCTTCTCCCCCATGTGCAATGTCCGCAGATTTCTGGTCTGGCTACCTCAGCGGTGCGGCCGGCATCCTCATCGGCAACCCCCTCGATCTTGTGAAGACGAGGCTGCAGGCTGGACAGGCGATATCTCCTTCACAAGCCGGAGAGCAGCCATCACGCAGCTTCAGAGGACATTTTGATCGTGCGGGAACCTTGGTCAAGGGTAAGAAAGCTAACATGGCCCCTAAATGTGCCTATTACAGGATTGCACTGATCATAATTGCCATAGCATAGGTGCAACAGCGCCCATCCTAGGCTATGGAGCTCTCAACGCCATCCTCTTCGTGACCTACAACCACAGCCTCGAGCTCTTTGGCGAGACGCCCGCTTCTCCAGAGAATCTTCTCAAAATCTGGACCGCTGGCGCATTCGGTGGCCTCGCGACCTTTGTTGTCTCCGCGCCGACCGAGCTGATCAAGTGTCGCGCCCAAGTGTCCACCGGCAGGGCCAGCTCCTGGTCCATTGCGCGAGATATATGGAGGACTGCGGGCGTGAGAGGACTGTATTATGGAGGTGGCATCACAAGTGTTAGGGACGCGGTGGGCTATGGGTTCTAGTGAGTCTATTGAGCACTTTCTCAAGGTATTACAATTAACAGAGGTAGCTTTTGGTCCTACCAGCTCTCCAAGCAGTCTCTGAGTTCCCCAGATGACACCGATAAAGATACGGCTCTAAAGATCCTCTTCTGCGGAGGTCTAGCAGGTGTGGTAACGTGGGCATCCATATTCCCACTAGATGTGATTAAGACTCGAGTGCAGACGCAGGTCGTTGGCACCGCAGCTACAGGAGGAGAACGACAAATCTTGCTGCCCCAGCCATCCTCCGCCAAACTAAGCACATTCGAAATAGCTAGAAACGCATACCATACAGAAGGAGCACAAGTATTCTTCCGGGGGTTAGGAATATGCTCTATACGGGCCTTTGTTGTGAATGCAGTACAATGGGCCGTGTATGAATATATGATGTTGAGGTTGCTGCGAAATTAGACATGGACGGGGAATCTAGAACATGAGTGGGTTAGCATAAACTTCAAAAAGGCGCAGGTACGAATCCGTAATGCAGCTCGCATTAAAAGCCCCGATGATCCCAATTTAGTGTACAGCTAGGAAACTTTTTGAACCATGACTGGGGACACTACCTGATTGATAAAGGGCCCCTCAGTTTTTCGGCGTCGTTTCGACGGACCATCGAGGATGATGTAGGAAATAGTGCTGAAATGCATGCCTGTTCTGGGATTTTGCAGGTTCAGAAAAGATGCATCCACCATATCAGAGGGCAGCGAGGACCTACAGATGATGGACGAAAATCGACCCCGAATATTGAAATCCTCCTATTGCTGGCCACTTCACATGATCTGGTCTTGGGTAAGACCGCCGGTGCCCTCGGTACCCTCCATGACGTCGCCGTTGCTCTGGTTGCTGTAGCGGACGTAGCTCAAGCCGAGAGGGCGGCCGCCGTATTGGTAGCCGGTGAATTTGGCTTGAAAAAGTCAGCTTGTCTCATCATCGGTGGAAGGGTTCCTTACCAATTCCGGTCTCAGCGTCAGCTGATTTCTCGAACTCGACGACACCGGTTCCGCGAGAGCGACCATTCGGCTCGTACTGGATCTCGGCACGCTCGACCTTGCCAATCGTGGTGAAGAGCTCGACAAGATCCTCGTTGCTGGTGGACCAGGGAAGCTACGAAACCGTTAGCATCGAGAGTAGAACAAAAGGGGTGGAAACTTACGTTACGGACGTAGATGGAGTTGCTAGGCTCGCCGCCAGAGGTAGCAAAGTCGGTGAACGGGTTGGGAGGATTAGATGCAGCATTGGCATCGTAGCCCGCACCGTAGCCTCCTGGAGCTCCTCCTCCGCCTGCGTAGCCACCACGTCCGAAGCCGCCTCCGAAGCCGCCGCGGCCACCACCGAATCCGCCGCGACCGCCGAAGCCACCACGACCGCCGAAACCTCCACCGAAGCCGCCGCGGAAGCCGCCACCGCCTGGAGCGCCGGCGAAGCGATCCTCGCGGACTTCGAGGTTGCGACCTTGCCAGTCGTATCCGTTGAATTGCTGGATGGCGTTGCGGGCATCCTCTGGCGTCTCGAATGCGACTATTCCTGAACCCTTGGGGCGACCGTCGGGGGCTGCGTGGACGTCGGCACGAAGAACGGAGCCAGTGTGTGCTGGGGCACGTTAGCAGAATTGAAGGAACGAAAAAACAGCTACTCACCTGCTTGGCGGAAGAGGTCCTTGAGGTCTTGCCAGCCGACGTTGTACGGGAGCTACAATGATGTGTTAGTGGGGGTGAGATCCCAAGGATGGGGTGGGGTATACGTACGTTAGCAACGTAGACCTGGCGTCCTCCGCCACCGCCGCCCATATGGCCTCCGCCGTACGGGGCAGCACCGTAGGCCTCTCCGCCGGCTCCACCACGCATGCCGCCTCCGAATCCTCCGCGGGTGCTAGGACTGCTGAAACGAGGCTCGGCCTCCCGGTCTTCGCGAACGTATACGAGGCGACCCATGAGGTTCTGGTTGCTGAGCGTCGCCACGGCATTCTGAGCCTGCTCCCGAGTTGCATACTCCACGATGCCACATCCCTATTCCCCATCCTAGTCAATCACCATCCAACCGCAAATTGGACCAGCCGTCTATATTATTTACCTTTGACATCCCATTGGGAAGTAGCAGCACGTCTGCAAAGAGGACTTCGCCGGCTGCGAAATGTTAGCGTGAGTCTGAGCTTTGGTCGTGTGTGCACTTACCCTGCCTCATGAAATCTTTTAGGTGATGCCACTTGACGTCGTAAGAGAGGTTGCCCACATAGACACGGCGGTCTTGTTGGGAAGCCTCGCGGATGTTTGCCATCATACCGGGGTTCTGTGCGCCGCGATCCTGGGGCGGACCACCGCGACCAGCTCCGTAGGAATTGTAGCCACCTGCGCCCTGAGCAGCGCTGCCTGGAGAGCGGGAACGACGGTCACCACCTCGACGATAGTCGTCTCGGCTGCGGGAGCGGCTGCGCGGGGAGTAGGAGCGCCTCGAGCGACGCGGGGATCGCGATCGGCGACGGGGCGAGCGGTCGCGCTGGTCGTAGCCGTCAGCTTCGTAGGACATGGCGGCGGTGCTCGCGTCGCGCGGGCAGAAATTCGGGGAGGGATGCGGAATGATGTGGAAAGAGAGGGGGGGCGGGCAAGGAAGAGATGGCGGTGCCAGTCGCGAGGATGCCGTTGTGAAGATGGTGAAGGTAGCGAGGGCGAGGTTGCGCAGAGCTAAAAGTCGCGAGCCGCGAGCAATCTCTTGGCGGGCACGTGATCGACTACCCAGCCTGCCCCAGAGCCTCGAGCGACTGCGCGGCCGCGTCGCAGAGATTTGGGACGCTGCAACGCCACGCCAACGGTCCACGATCCACGACCCACGGTAGCTAGGGAAAGCTGCGCCGGCGATGGCACCCAGCGCGCCCTGCCCAACGACTTTGGCCGACGACGAGGGCGCGGCGCTGCCGGCCAGAGATTGGGAGCGAGAAAGCGAATCGACTTGGACTTACCGGTCTGTAGCTATCGCCCGAGTCCTGTTGGCGGGCAGAGTCAGCGAGGGCACGATCGAGGGTCGTCAGAGGGGCGGGTCTCGAGGTAAACGGCGCGGACGGACAGAAGAAATTGGGAGGGGAGGGGAAGGTGCAACCAAGCGTTGAGGGGTTATACCATTTTGAGGACGGCAACAGAAGTAACGACCGCGCACCTGCGTGCCCACGGGTGGGACAAGGGAGCGTGAACTGCTAGACCACCCGGGCAGCTGAAAGCGGGTCCCGCAGCAGCAGAGTCCTGGATGCACACTGCGCTGCCGCTGCCTTCTTTTGCCTGCTCAGCGCCCGATGGCCGACAGCACCAACGCCTCCCCACGGGACTGCCGCTGGCCAATGGGCGACGCGACGCCGGCGATGGAGGGACGACCCGGCGGAGTGGGCACGACGACGGGCGGCGGGAGGGGAGGCTTCGACCTGATCTTGCGCCGGGACGCCTTCGAGGAGCTGCCTGGGGGGGGGGTATGGCGTGGGGGGGGTGGAAGGGGGGCCACCGGAGCGAGTGCTCGAGCTGGGCGGCTGCAGTGGGCGACGAGGGCTTTGGCTGCGCGACCTCCAGAGACACACGGTGGATGCGACTCGGCGAGGGACGTTGTCGGAGGCGCTCGCTCGCTCAGCGGCGGGAGGGCTACATCAGACTGGACTGGGCAAAGTCAGTGCTCCCGGAACTAAGGCCGCCTGCCCCGGCCCCTAGCCTCCTGCCCTATACCAACATCCGCGCTGCGTGCCAGATGCCTCTTCGACGAGCTCTGTCTGCCCTTCAGCCCTTGACCGTCTGCTCTTCACCCTCCTCGCCGTCGTCCCCCGTCCCTCCCCCGTCCGCGACATGGCCCACGCTCGACGTCGCCCGACGCCCTTGGCCCGCAGGTTATCCAGGCCAGGCCAGGCCAGGGTCATTGGCCGCGCGTGCAGCAATCGCCGGTGCGACGACATCGCCAGGTCCAGCAGAGAGTGTGGCTTGCCAGAGCCCGCCGCACTGGGTGTGTCATGGCTGCTGCACCCCTCGACTACCAATCCCTCCCCTCGCCTTCATCACGACCACCGCCGCCTGGAGTGCTTGACTAACATAGCTTTCCGCCGGCTCCAAGCCCCGCCCCCGCATCCTTGACGGCGCAGCGCTCCTCTGCCTGCCCTCGACCTGCCAGATACCGCGGCCTCGTCCCCTGCCTGCGTGCCTGCTCGCCGCGACGTCCATGGATGGACATGCTCGGTCCGGCGCCGCCCCCGGCTTCGTCATCGGCGGTCCCGCGTATATAAGCTCTCACCTCTGTTGCACACGGCCATTGCTGCGACCTCTGAGATCGTGCCGCCCGCCCGCAGCATCTAGGCGTTGGCGCCGGCGCCGACGCCGTGCGACACACCCCGCCGCCCGCCCGCGACCTCTCCATGGTGAAGCGTTGGGACATGCGAAGCGCCAGTCCGTATGCGTCCCTGTCCCGTTGACTGTGCTTGGCAGTTTCTGCCAAATATCACAAAGTGGGTCTCCGGCCGATCGGTGAGGTGTGGTCGTTTCTGTTCGACCAGGGCCCTGCTCGTCTCCCGCCGCATGCATCCCGGACATCAATGTACCACACTGGAGATATGCTCGCTACACACCCCGGGCCCGCTGCTGCTGGTTGCCTGGGCTCGCGCGCGGTGCGATTGGTGCCGTGTCCATCGACCGATGCCGTGGATGCATCACCTTTTCAGCTCCCATACGAGCACCGTCCAAGGGAACGTCAACGACAGCGACTTCTGACACCCAAGAGGAAGTAAGCACCGGGCCATGTCTAGCCCGATTGAATATAGCCGCAGTCTCTTGAGCCCTATGGTAAGGCGTGAAGCGATCCGCGTACACTTTCAAGATTCCATGTATGCGGGCCGTCGCTGATTCGGTAGGATACCGCGGGCAGCATAAGCCGTCGAGCTCTTGCCGCTTTTCTGTCTGCTTTCGCACGTGTCAGCTTTCGGTTCAGTGTGCCCTCGAGGCCGCGTCTGCCGCTCACTCCTTCACCTCAGCTCTGCTCTGCATATTGTACCCCGAGATTAAAGACATAGCCCACCCTACCCCGGTGGACCAGCGTTGTGGCCATTTCAATGGGGACATTGGCTTTGATCCGGGAAATTTCATCAGCCGTTTGTGCGAAGTCAAGCGAGCTGCATGCGGCACAGAGTGAGCTCTTATCGTCACATTGGAGGCTTGACCGAACTAGCAAAGCCCGACAATCAATCCTGCAGGTCCAATCAAGCCGTCACTTCGCCGCTTGACGCACCTCGATTTCGCTCAATAGCATTGTTTTTCTCTCAAAGTTAGCCATGTGTGGCTAGCGCCCTTCGCTCTGACCACCGCTGTCGTGACGTCGGTAAATACCGTTCGAAACGGCGATTCACGATGAAATAGCGATGGATTCCTTGCCACGGATGTGCCAAAAGCTTCACAGCATCTTGACCTCATACCCAGCGTGCTCGCTGTTTAGCAGGATCGCACAAGATGCAGAACTTACCCAGGTGCAGACCATTCAGAACAGTCTCACAGTGAGAAAACGGGGCTACACACCACGGTTCGATGTGCGCCACAAGAACGTTGGCCAATGCAATCTTTCCAAAACTCGATCAATCCTCCTTCAGTGGGGTGTTCATCATCGATTCCCAAAATCTTCAGTCACGATCCGGCCTTACAAATGATAATCCGAGTACGCACCGAGTTACGTCCACGTTATCTAAGCGGAATAAGTGGCCGCAGAACAGCAGATGGTCCGTGCATTCCGCACCACTTATTTCGCCCTCAAGAGGTTATGCTATGACCTAGAGTGGGAACTACACTAACCAACATTGATCTAGTCTTTCTCTCAAACGGCGCTCACAGGTACCCACCACCCGGATACGTTCTCGAGATAGCATCGAAGTGGAAGGACGTGCACCTGGCCACAACCCGAGATACGTCCGCTTCAACTCAACCACCTGTGTCGAAGCTTCCGTCAGTCCACAAGCCGACCGCCCTGAGAGGCCCTATAAAGCTAAGATGGCCCCTCACTACGTGAAGATGATCCATCCCATCCGCCATACTTTTACAGTGCTCTTTCTACTATCCTTACTTGTCTCTTTATGACAACAGCTTGTCCTCGAAATCCTGCTGGACAAGCTTCCCCTTCACTATGGCTCATCAACCCAGTAGCCATGATCCCACAGAAGACTCTGCTTCTGAGCGTACCCAAATAGGTTTCCAGCCAATTGTTGGACCTTCAGCCGAGCCTACCTTTGATGGTGCTGATCTCGTCAATTTACCGACACGGACACTAAGCAACAATGCCCGACTCGAGGAGTACACTGCCGAAACCGTTGATGGCCAGATATTGCGAGAAGTCAAGTCTACGGCAACTGGCAACATCGAACGATATGAGCTGGTGACATGGAAGTTGAATGATCCGGAAAACCCCAAGAATTGGAGCAAGGCATACAAGTGGTGGTGTACGATGTGTGTGGCGTTGACATGCTTCGTTGTCGCGTTCAACAGTGCCGTCATCACAGCAGACATCGCGGGCGTCTCGAAGACATTTGGTGTCAGTGAAGAGGTCTCACTGCTGACCATAAGTCTGTTCGTCGTTGGATTTGGTGTAGGGCCCATGTTGTTTGCACCACTATCTGAGATCCTCGGCCGTCGACCCATCTACGCAAGCACGCTCCTCGTCGCCGTTATTTTCACGATACCGGGAGCCGTCGCTCAGAATATCGGAACGCTTCTCGTCACTCGAGCAATCGCCGGGATTGCTTTCTCCGCCCCCATGACACTTGTCGGAGGTACACTAGCAGACTTGTGGAGGAACGAAGAACGCGGTGTACCTATGGCAGCTTTTTCAGCAGCGCCTTTCATTGGCCCTGCAGTCGGTCCATTGGTCGGTGGCTTCCTCAGCGACGCTGCCGGGTGGAGATGGTTGTACTGGATCCAATTGATCCTGGCTGCGGTAGCATGGGCCCTGATCAGCTTCACGGTTCCAGAAACCTACACACCCAAGTTGCTCGCGCGTCGTGCAAAGAAGATGAGGAAAGAAACTGGGAATGACAAGCACGTCACTGAGGAAGATCTCGACTTGCGGCCATTGTCTCAACGACTCCGACTTTTCCTCCTGAGGCCCTTCCAGTTGTTGTTCCAAGAACTCATCGTCTTCTTCATCTCCCTTTACATGTCTGTCTTGTACGGCCTGCTGTACATGTTCTTCGTCGCGTACGTTGTTACTCCCCAGAACTGGTCACCTTAAACACCGCTCGCTCCCTGACATAGGAGGCTAAGTGGTGCATGAGGGAGACTAGTTTTCCTATTGAGTTTATCATACGCTAACCGCATTCCAGTTATCCAATTGTCTATCAGAAGGGCAAGGGCTATAGTGCTGGCACTACCGGCCTCATGTTCATCCCGATAATGATCGGTGTGCTGGCCAGCGCTCTCTGTGCGCCCCTTGTGAACAAGCATTACCTGACGCTTGTTCGGAAGCACAACGGAAAGCCACCTGCAGAAGCACGGCTTATCCCGATGATGATCTCGTGCTGGTGCATTCCCGTAGGCCTATTTATATTCGCGTGGACGTCTTACCCTGATCTGCACTGGATTGGCCCAGCTATCGGGGGTTTCCCTGTTGGGTTCGGCTTCATCTTTCTCTACAACGCCGCCAACAACTATCTCGTCGACTCATACCAGCACCAGGCGGCAAGCGCACTAGCCGCAAAGACGTTCCTGAGGAGTTTCTGGGGCGCGGCCGTGGTCCTTTTCACCGAACAAATGTACGATCGCCTTGGAGATCAATGGGCGAGCTCTCTACTCGGCTTCTTGGGGCTAGCCTGCTGCGCGATCCCCTACGTCTTCTATTTCAAGGGCGCGGCCATTCGCGCCCACTCGCACTACGCATATGGTGGCGACGACGAGGAAAATGTAGGCAAAGCTGAAAAGACGGGGGTTTAAATTGGCACTGCGCAACTTCCGCTTCGAACATTGCACGGCATGTCGGAGGAACCAATGCCACGGTTCGCAGCTGGCACAGCATGGCCACGCCAACAGCTGACAGGTCTGGTGCCAGAGAACTCGTCGCACGGCTGCCATGCTGTACCAGTTTTCTCATTCAAAGTTCCTCCAGCGCTTTCAACGTTGCGGGATCGGCTCTTGCACGCAGGGTGGGGTAGCTGCATATAGATCGGCGATTCTGGGCATTTTGATCGGAGTTCCCGGGCCGTATTTCTGCCATCGAAGCGGCGTTGAGGCACGGCGTCGAGCTTGGTTTTATGGAGAATGGCGTGCATGTGATATTAGGATATACCAGGGAAGGCTTGCAATGTTGGAATCGTGACCATGGGAGTGTAGATAGGGTAATATAATATGCGTACTGTTTTCGTCTTCACGTGCCTTATCTTTCAAGGCTCAAGGTACTGAAGCGGCACTGGGCAGCTATACGAACGTTCCGGTGCCTTGGGGAAGTGCCAGGCAAGGTTTAAAAGCCATCTGCGAGCTATATACTGGATTTGTGAGTCTCTGAGGGATGATAGCTAGCGAGGCTTGGTCCATCAAACCTTCTTCTGGCGGCTGCACCGAGTGGACGCCGTATTGACACATTGGAGAAGTGTACAAATATTCTACAATTCTATAGACCTATTTTGATCGTGCTCTGCAGCATGCTCTGTCATGAACGCAATCATCGTCTGTAGGTTCGAGGTTTCAAGAAAGGCGTTGGGAATCTTAGTGCGCGATGAGAGAATATGATTTCCAGCATGGTCACTGATGATGCCTCAACCAGGACGTGACGTCTCCAACGTCAAATGAGCAGAAGCAATTCCTCTCCCCACGAATCCTTCCGTCTCCTTGGCCGCCCGCTTACGGTACTGGAAAGTCGGCCAATCAGACATGAATTGCCGCCGCTTGCCGCCGCTCACCGCCCCGATCTGGCAGACCCTGGTCCGTAGCCAAAGACAGCTAGCAGGTGGGGTTCCCTTGATCAGATCCGAACCTATCTTCAACCAACATCACCACTCCAACTCAGACTGACGCGACGAACGCGACAACGGGACGACGTGGTCATTGAGCGCCATGAACGGCAACAGCGAGCAGGGCCAGCAGCAGGGCCAGGACACACCGCCAAGAAGCGACATCGACGAGATACTGAGGAGAAAGCGGAAAGCGAGGGAGTACAAAGTAAGCGCGTGCGCTTCCCACGGCAAACAGGCGGTGCTATGCGCGGGCAAGACGCATTGAACTCGATTGCGACTCTGCGGCTGGGAGAGTTGGAGATGCTGCGATGGCGCAATTGCCGAATGCGACTTGGAGCTCTTCATCATCTACGGACAGTCCGGCAGACATCAGCACAGCACCGACGGAAACCCGCTCGCAATGCTTGGACTCTGCTAATGTGAATGTTCCACAGGCCTGCTACCCCTGTCGGCAGCGCAAAGTCAAATGCGACCAGAACGTGCCATGCAAAACCTGCGTTGTCCGAGAGCACCCTGAGCTCTGCTCCTACCACCCTCCCTCCGAGAACCACCCGCCTGCGAAACGACTCAGTCAGCATAATGGTCTGGGGAACAATGGATCGATGGACTTTTCCAACGGCATGGTCCATATCCACGGCGGTACCGTAACATTACCACGGGAGGTATGAACAGGAAGGAGCACTAGGAAAGCCAGCCCCCCTATAAACACCGCTTCGCACCCTAATTTAGGGCATATCGTGACCTCACTTAGAGAGTTGGGTGGTGATTTAGAGAGACTAGCTTTCCTGGTCAACCGTGGTAGTGAGACTAGCTGACTTTGACAGGACTGGGAGCGCATATGTAATAAGCTACAAACCGCGGAAAAGTCGCTCACAGACCTGAAAAATTCGATAACGAGCATATCGGAAGTGCCACCCGCAAACGCCCTTTCCAACGGCTATTCTCCGAATAATGGCGAGGACACACCCCTGGCCGCATCCGCACCCGTCGACGGCGAGACGGCGCATGTCAGAACCCAAGGTGTTCACACACGGAACGATCTCACTGGCCAGACCATCCACATCGGACCAAGCTCGGTTCCCGCTCTCGTCATGGCCTTGGGTCGCGGCGACTCGTCGTGGCCTGGGCTGCAGGACCTACTCGGGAAGAAGAGCATGCTTCCGGTGTTTGGACTGGATAATGAGAGCGCGACATATCCTTTCGTCGACCTCTGGGGACTACCACACGGGTCCATATCCCGCGCAAACGAACTGGCGAATGCCCTACCGAGTGATTCTGAATGCCTCAGCTTCTTTCGATCATATAAAGAGACCGCACACGTTGTTTATCCCGCCGTAGCAGATATCGAAGCGATAGAGTCCGACCTTTTACTTTTTTTGATCAATCGCGCCAGTTCGCAGGTTACTCCTGGTGTGACCGAGGAGCAAATTTTTGGGAAGAATCTCCACTGGATTGGACTCCTCTTTGCTATGCTTGCATCTGGGTGCCAGTGTTCAGCACTGCCAAGAAAGGAGAGAGAGCTGACTTCGCAAGTCTACATTTGCTGCAGTTTCGAATGCCTGCGCTTCACCAACTTCCTCTCCCATGCGACTCTGGAGAACATACAGACGCTTTTGGTTCTAGGCAACGTGATATCCAACAATATGAATGCTGGTGTCGCTTGGAGCTTAATGGGCTTGACTGTCCGCTTGTCGCAAACGCTGGGACTTCACAGGACATGCCCCCCCTCAACGCCTCTCCAAGCGAAAATCTTTAGAAGTAAGATTTGGTGGGCGTTGCTCTGGCAAGATTCGCTATTATCAATTTCGTACGACCGAGCGTCGTCGACAACAACAATCGACCACACTGTACCTTTAAATCCCAAGACGTCGCCGGGGAGTAGGAGCTACGTCGAAAGCATGTACCGGCTGTGCAAAGTCGGCCTGGACATTGTTCGAGAGCGACAACGGCCGCAAAACTCACACGACGCACTGATACGGATCACCGAGCACCGAAACGAGCTTCAAGAGATTATGATTGATGCAGCTGATTACCTCAAAGACTCTAGAAGGTGCCGATCGATGAGAGATCAGTTGGAACACTGGGCTCTTTATCTGCACATATCATACATCACCTCCGAACTGTGCCGCCCAGCCGTCAGCCCAACAACCGCCGGCCTCGACCTCTCCAAAGGGTTGCGAAAGACGTGCATCGACAGTCTCACCAACACCGTCGAAGCCTTCCTCGGCCTGCAGAACATGACGCCCTTCGCAACGCGCTCCTGGGCCGCCGTCCACCGCTCCCTCAGCTCTGCCCTCCTCCTCGGCATCCTCGGCGAAGCAACGCGCAACGAGCGCGCCCGTTCCCTCCTCGCAAACCTCATCTCCGTGCTCACGGACGTCACATCCACAGTCGATCCCGCCGAGCTCGCCGCCCCCATCACACGCTCCGTCGCGGCCCTCGAGCGCCTGCTCAATCTGCAAGCATCCAAGCTGGCGAAGAATTCCGGCAGCGACTCGGGCAGCCAGTCGTCGCCGACGCTGCAGACTTTTACCGTGGACGAGCTGAATGGCGCGTTGAATTTTGCGGATGCGGGGTTTGCGCAGAGTCCGTTGCTTGGGCTGGATTTGGAGAGTAGTCCGTATGCGCTTATGGAGAGTATCGTTTGGGGTGGGAATGGGAGGACGCCGTGACGGAGAAGTCAGGATGATTGAGGAGCGACGGAGTGTATAAAAGATTGATTGATAAATATAAGGGAAGTGTGCTTTGAGAGGTCTGCTGATGGACGCAGGCCGCTCATGGGGCATGGCGTTTGGAATGGGTTAGCCTGGGGGTTAAAAGCCCGGATAGGGGCACGATGGCGCTCCTGGTTATATACCCTTCGGATGGGGTACTCCCGTTACTTGTCCGTTGTCAATGATGATGATTGTTTTCTTCGCAGGATGGCTGTGTGATGTAAAGCGGAGTGGAGCGGTTTCTTCAAGACTTACTCCTGAGGCACTAGGAACAGCATGCCCCTAATGCATTACTCAGCCCTATGAGTTAGGATGCTATATACCCAGCATTAGGGTGCGAAGCGGTGTTCATCGGGGAGCGAGGTTCTCTAGTGGGACATCTCGAGAGATACATCAAAATCTCTTGCTAGCGGTTTCGAGCAGGTTGAATTCGTCAAATGCAAAGTAAGTTCGTCCGACATTCCACCCCTGGATATCTCAGCATTCTCATCACTACACTAGAGCACTACAGCTGTATCTTATCCAACGTCCTCACTGCATCCTGCAGAAGCGCCTCCAGCCACCGCCTCGACTCAATCCGATGCTCATCCGCCCCCTCATCCGCCCCTGACCCCCCCTCCCCGTCCCCAAATGACCCCCTCAAACACCTCTCCGCAACACCATGATACCCCTTCCCCATACGATACCTCAACTCCGGCAACAACTCCCCCACCAACCTCTCACTAAACGCCCCCGCATCTTCCCGCTCACGCATCAAATGCCTTACCGGCTGCCACAACCCAATCTCGACCACGGCCTGGTAACGCACCTGCGCAGGCAGCTCTTCCGTGAGTTCGTACGGCATGTCTTGGCGCGAGAAGTCAAAGCCACATGCATACGGAGTACCTAGCTCAAACTCCGTCTCACCATCCTCGTCTTTTTCCCTCGGCGTCTTCGTGCAGTGAGAGGTGGGGGTCGCTGGGGAACAAAAGCACGCTGTCGCTGCGGAATTTCTTATGCAGCCATCCGACGGAATGAAGACGGAAAAACGTCATTACTAGCGCGCGCGCGCGACGCCCACGCGTGCCTCGAGATCGGGTACGCTGCGCTTACGGCGGTCGGAGAGGATATGGTCGCGTAGGGTGGGGAGGGAGGCGTGGGAGCGGGTGTCGAAGAGCATGCCGATGCGGTGGTGCTCGGCGTCGTTGAAGTGGCCGAGGCACTGTAGGATGCTGAAGCCGTCTGTGTCGGCGGATTGCTGGAGTTGCAGGACGAGCATGGCGGTGCGTTGGCACATGTAGGCGAATTCGGGGGAAGTGCGGCGCCGCGAGTAGTATTTCCATTCTATGAGGATGGGGCGAGATGAGTAGGTGCAGAAGATGCGGGCGGCGAGGGCGGTGGGGTTTTGGGCTTCCGGGGGGAGGTCGATGTCGGAGCGGAGGATGTGGAGGTTGGGGTGTGTTGGGGAGAGGTCGGGAGTTGGGGTTGACTCTTCTGTGCTTGCGTCTTGTGCTTGCGTCTGTGAGGTTGGTTGAGAGATGCGGAGAGATCGTGCTCGCAGTTGTACTAGCTGTTGCATATTCGTGTTGGCGACTGGGGTGGTTGCGTCTGTTGGTTGAGATGTTCCAGTGTTAGGGTGGTAGAAGCGCTGACGACAGATTCAAGCGCACTCGTCGTGGCCAGCAGTTCGTTTTGAAGTTCGAGCCGCAGTGCCTCGTGCGCTGACAGAATACCACGAAGTGCATCGTTGTACTGTCGCAAGTCTTTGATCAAGCGTTTGAATTGCTTCTGGTCCTTGAAGCCCTAGTTGAATTTCTGAATCAGGTTGAGCGACACTTTTTGTGGGCCTCGTAAATTACTTCCTGGAAAAAGATCGGGGTTGTGTTGGCTGATGAGGCCAATATTGGTATTTCGTAGTCCACCACCTTCGGCAGCGAGGAGCCTTCCCAAGACTGAAATTCCATATCAAGCACTCGAGCCGATGAGCAACGTCCTGAAATCCCACATCGCGAAAAGCCTAATGAGAATCGCTCAAACCAACCCCAAAGTCGATTCGGACGGTCGTAAAGCCGCAGCTGCCTTCGAACTCTGCATTTGCTATGCATCTGGATTTGGCGTCGATGCCGATAAAGTTGAATCTGTCAAATTGCTCGTGCAGGCAGCTCGCTTGCAAGAGTTCACTGCTCAATCACTTTGCTATCGGCTCTTGACAGCACTTGATCAACCCATTCATCCGATAGCAGAAGAGGTTGACAGCTGGCTTGTGCAGGCAGCAGCCCAGGGCTCGTGGACTGCTGTGCAAAGCTTGAAGAAGCTCGCATCAATCAATCATGAAGCATCATTCGAAGCATATCGAGACGCCACAATCCCATTCGATCCCCGAGCCGCTGAGTACTTTCAAGAAGCATATTCTCACATTTCATTTAGTCTGCTATCCTTGGGCCCGTCCTTTTATACCACACCACAGGGCAAGTACGAACAAACATTTCTACATTGGGCGGCTATCAACGGCATCCTCGAAGTCTTCAGGGGTTTGTCGTCAAATAAACTTCTCACCTCATCGGACTTTGATGTACAAAATGCGACCGGGAACACTCCGCTTGTATATGCTTGCCGCTCTGCCAACAAAGAAATCGCTGTTCACCTCATCGAAGCTGGGGTAAATCCATCCCACGTGAACAACTCTCATGAGAACGTCCTCCACTATTTGCACACCATCGATGATGAACACTTGAAGTCTATATGCTCGCAGAACTGTTCGTTAAGAATGGAGCAAATTGCTCACAAGCGGATCTCTTAGCATTCTCAGCTCGATGTCGAGTACACTTTTCTTAGAGCTTTTTTTTGTCTTGGCCATTGTGTTCTCTCTCTCTCCTTTCGTCCCCTTCGTGATGGTTTGCTTACTTTTAGCGGGATCCATATATTCTACTTATGACCAGGGTTTCTTCAAAGAGTCCTGGATCTTACCTTTGCTACTCCCGAGTTTGGTAATCACAGCTGCAACTATTGGAGACGGCGAGTTGATCTTATGTTTCAGAAATCTGAAGAGTCCGATAGCCGGAGCCATCCGTGTGATGGGTTCATACATGTGGCGTCAACGGACGGATTCGCATTCGCATGACAACGAACACATCCCCCTCAATACGAGCGATGTCGATATTGGAGTCCAAGAGGAGTCGGTTGGAGAGGAGCAGGACGTCGTATGATTTCAAATTTGCATTGTAAATAGTAATGCGTTATTCCAGACATTTGCCACGTGAAAATTTGTTTGAGGTTATTTCAAATCCACGATGTGACCTCTCAGAAGAATTTTGATCGTTAAGGCTCTCTTGTTTGGTACACTTGCAGAACCTTCAAGCTCATCCACAGAACCCAGCGTTTCCAACCATCTAGTTGCGCTTGAGCCAAACCGCACTTAGAGAATCCGAACCCATTAAGGTTTTCATGTGATCACGATGAATACCGCATCCAAAGAAAAATATGATATTATTTACAACGATGGCCACGACTGGAAGAACATGTGGTTTGCGTGAGTGGTTTGAATGAGATGGAGTAAAATTTGATGAAGAGAACAGCAAGATCTCCATCAATGAAAAGGACAATGAAACTATGAGGGGCTATTAAAAGCGAAGACGGGACTTTAGCCCTAGTAGACTTATGCTAGTATAGTAAACTCGGAAAGAAAAAGTGTGCTATTTGGAACGACGACACTGTCCAAGAAGATGAACTAGGAATTTTAGACAACAAAATATCTTGTTTCCGAGCGGAACTGTTATGTAGATACCCCAACAAACGAGCTCAGAGACGATTAACCATGGCGCCGGATTTGGAATCTCCGAGAGTTTGTTCGCTGCTGATTCATCTACAATTCTGATGACAGGACAGCGGATGCGGGGTAGCAAGCAACACTAACAAAGCATGTGCTTCCCGTGAGAACAGTAAGCATGACAGTCAGGAACCACAGGTACTTTAGTACAAAAGAGACCAGCATAAAGTTTAAACACTTCTCGTCGATGCGAGATTTCCTCCTGGCCTCAATCGATGTTTTGCTCTCGAGTGCCATCCAAGCTCATAAACCTCAGCCGCACCTTCCCAACACTGACCCAAACTTCCCCTAGGTCAATATCGCCGTACTACATCTGCAATTGTTTGAGCTACACATCAAGACACACATCAACAATGGCAAAAAATCATTATGACGCCCTGGTCCTCGGCTCAGGCCAAGCGGGCACGCCTTTGGCAACCCACCTACAATCTCTATCCCTATCCACGTGTCTAGTCGAGCGATCCCACATCGCTGGCTGCTGCGTTAATGAAGGATGCACTCCCACCAAAACAATGGTAGCAAGCGGTCGCGTTGCCTACCTTGCGCGACGAGCTGGCGATTACGGCGTCTCAGCCGGCAATGGAGAAGTCAAAGTCGACATGCAAAAAGTGCGGCAGAGGAAAAGAGATATTGTAAACAGCTTCCGAGGTGGCAGCGAGAGGAGGCTGAAGGATTCGGGAGTCGATGTACTCATGGGCGAAGCAAGCTTCGTAAGCCCAAACGAGGTGTCCGTAAAGCTCAACGACGGCGGCGAGACGACGGTGAGCGCAGACAAAATCTACATCAATGTCGGCTGCCGCCCCTCACGACCCTCAATCCCGGGCCTAGACGACCTCGACCAATCCCGTGTTCTCGACTCAACAAGCATCCAAGAACTAGGCGAAGTCCCAGAGCACCTCGCCGTGCTAGGCGGCGGGTACATCGGTCTCGAATTCGCCCAACTCTTCCGCCGCCTCGGTGCCAAAGTAACCATCATCCACCGCAGCCCACGTCTCCTCTCCAAGCTCGACGACCCTGAGCTCGTCGACTGCCTAACCTCGATACTCAAGGAAGACGGCATAACCATGCACCTCTCCGTCCCCCACACCACCCTCTCCCCCTCTCCGTCCTCCTCCTCCCTCCCCATAACCCTCAAAACCCCCACCACAACCCTCCACGCCTCCCACCTCCTCCTCGCCACCGGCCGCACCCCCAACACCTCCACCCTCTCCCTCGCCTCCGCAAACATCTCCCTCACGCCCACCGGCCACATCCCCGTCTCCCCCACCCTCTCCACAACCACATCCCACATCTTCGCGCTGGGCGACGTCAAGCCCGGCCCAGCCTTCACGCACATTTCGTACGACGATTTCCGCATCCTTCGCTCGAACCTGTCCTCCTCTGGCACCAGCACGACGCACGCCCGCGACAAACGCGTTCCCAGCGTCGTGTACACGGACCCCCAGTTCGGGCACGTGGGGCCCAAGTTCGGGGCGCTGCCGAGGGGGAGGTATGTTTCGTATAGTATGCCGGGGGGATGGGTGGCGAGGGGGTTGGAGACGGGGGAGACGAGGGGCATGATGAAGGGAGTTGTGGATGCTGGGACGGGAGAGGTGGTGAGTTTTGGGGCGATTGGGGTTGAGGGGGGCGAGGTGATGGGGGTGGTGCAGATGGCGATGGTGGGTGGGGTGGGGTGGGAGGGGTTGAGGGATATGGTGTTTGCGCACCCGAGTTGGGGGGAGAGTTTGAATAATGTTTGGGGTGGGGAGAGGAGGGAGTTTGTGGTGGAGTGAGGAGTAGGGGGGCTGGTTTTGAACGAAAAAGGGGGGAAGTGGGATACATAAAATATATTGAGAATGTAGGACTTTGATAAGTTCTGATAATTGTAAATGCAACGATATATAAGTTATATATATATACATACATACATACAATTCAATCCCCCCCTCTTACTTCCCCTCCTCCTTCCCCACCAAAACCCCACTCTCCGCCATCCCCCCCAAACTCGGCTGCCCAACCTGCCTCCCCGCCCACCCCTTCATAAGATGATCCAACCTCCTCCTCAACCCATACTGCATCCACAACGGCCACGACCTAATCTTCGGCATCGTCCACCACGCGCTCTCCGGCAACACGACATGCCCACTCTTCCCACTCAACACCGCCCTCACAATGCCCTCAGCCACCGTCTCAGGATACAAAGCAGCCCCGCCGAAGCCCTCGAACAGCTTTGTGCGCGTGTAGCCCTGGCAGACTGCGATGGTGCGGACGCGCGGGGCGGCGTGCGTGGTGGCGAGCTCGGCGGCGAGACCCTCGTGGAAAGCTAGGGCGGCCGCTTTGCTGGCGGCGTAGTCGACCATGCCGGGCGCCGTGACGTAGGCTGCGAGGGAGGCTACCGTGACGATGGTGCCGTGGTTGGAGCGGATCATGGCGGGGAGGAATTGTTGGGCGAGGAAGTAGTGGGAGAGGGTGTTGACCTGGGGACGTTATCAGCGGGTTGGAGAAGGAAGAGGGGGAAAAGGGGGAGGGGTTACGTTAAACGTGAGGCGGATATCCTTTTCAGTAGCATCAAGTATGCTCTTCCCCCTCGCACACCCAGCATTATTGATCAACACCGTCGGATCCCCCATCTCCCTCTTAATCGCCTCACAACTCTCCTTAATACTCCCCACATCCGCCAGATCCGTCTTGTAAAACTGCACATTCCTCGGCGCTATACATCGTCAGCCTTTCCCCCCCTTTCTCCCTAAAACTCCCACTCACCCTCATAAGTCAACCCCTGCACATCCACCACCGCAACCCTCACCCCCCTCTCCGCCAACAACCCCACCACAATCTTCCCAATCCCATCGCTCCCCCCCGTCACTACCACAACCTCCTTGTCCCAATCATACACATCCCCCACGCCATTGTTCACGACGTAGTGATCCAGAGCCGCGGAAATCTTCCCCGCGACGCCCAACCCGAGCACGGTTTTCAGCGCTTTGAATGCGCTCGCGTGTTCGGTGGCCAAGGCCTGGCCCCGTGAGGTATAGCGCGCGAGAAGTAGGAGCGGGAGGGCGAGGTAGGGGTTTAGCAGAGTCGCTGAGACGACGCGACCGAGCGTGTCGGCTGTGACGCCTGCGGTGTGTGGGTTAGCGGTATGTTTGCGCGGCTTTGTGGAGCCGTGTGCGGCGTACCTTCGCGCGCGAGCTTCCATTCTGAGCGCAGGGGCATGGTTGCGGATGGGCTGGTTCGTGGGGCGGGGAGAAGAGCTTGAGGAGGAGGGAGCGCAAGAAGAAGAAGAGGGAAGGGGGAAGAGAGAAAGGGCGACGTGTATTAGGCCATGGCGAGCGGCATGTTCCCTGCTTTCGGTTCAGAGGTTTCGAGTCGCGGTCGTACTTTCCGGGTTCGAGGTTAGTCGTGCTGGGCGCGGCGCGTGTGCGGGGTGCGTGCCGAGGATGGGGGTGTTGGGTCGGTGACACGTGCGAGGGGCAGGGGGGTCGCGTGGACCTAGGCATCTCGTTGGATGGGGTCGTATATCTAGTTATGAAGCGGGAGGCTTTAAAAAATTATATCCGTGTATAGGCTGGGTGCGACTGGGTTTTGGTGGCGTTAACCGCGAGGCGTTGGATGAACACAGACACGACCAAGAAAGACTACCGAACGAAGATGCACTATTCTCAGAGAAATCCTACAAAGCTCTAATAATTACATCTCCCCCATACAAAAGAAAAAGCAGTCAAAACCTCAAAGACAGCTAGGAGAGTCGTTAAGTGTCCCTTTGCCCAACGCCCAAGATCAAACACAGACCCCTTCCCCCCAGACTCCCAAAACCAAACCCAAAAATGAAACCCCCCCTTTTCCATGCACAAGTTCCAAAAGCTTTGTTCATATCATATTACTCCCACTCAAATCCATCACGCTGCTCTCAGGCGCCACACTCATCCTACTCGCCCTTCCCCCAGTATCAATACTCATAGCCCCACTAACCACCCTCACCACCTTCTTATCCCTCGCCTTCGCGACGAGCACCTGCGCGGGGCACACGACGAATTCGTCCTCGCCCACGCCCTCGTCATCACCCTTCTTCACCACGAGGGGGAAGAGCACCATCTTGACCACGGCCCCTCGCGCTTCCAATTCGTCGTTGGATGTCGTTTCGCCCGACCGCTCGTTCATGAGTTGCGCGTTGAACGTCACCTTGGCTTTGAGGTCGCCGTTGGTGTCGTATTCGGGTTGGAGCGGGGGGAGCATGATGTATTCTGCGCGCTGGGTGCGCAGTTCGATGGAAAGGTCTACGGCCAGGCGCATCACATTGCGCAGGGATTCTTGGATCTGGCGTTGGAGGTGCGATGGCGGTGGTAACAGCGTAGCCAGTGTGCTGTAGATTTCGTGCACAACGGCTTCGGTGTCCTGGGTGCGTTGCTGGACAAAAGGTTCACGCTTTGAAAGCAATGTGAGGGTGATGGCTCGCCATTGGGCGACTGCTTGGGGTGGGCCTGGGGCGATTAGTACAGGATGGCGAACTGGCGCTCGATCCGACTCACCAACTTCTGACAATGTCTTCTCCAGGCTCTTTAATTTCTGTCGTTGCTCTCTGTCCATACCAAAGAGATATCTTGTGAAGACATACTCCCAAATCATCGTCATCACCACACTCATGATGACATCTCTCCTCTTCACTCTGTCCGCCAAAAGCATATCGACGTCCGAGCCATCGAGGATGGCATTGTCCAGGCGCGTCTCAATCTTTTCTCTCGTCGCTGGGTCTAGTCTTGGGTCACCTGCGATCTCTGACGATAAACGACAGGCGCGCGTGTCTGAAAACTTGGAGAAGCGCAGCACCCATTGCTGGACATGTTGGCATAGTTGCTGGCAAGCGCTCTCCACGTAGTCCTCGTCGCGCACGACGAGGAAGCTTTCGCCCTGCTTCGATGAGACTATCTGTTTCTGCAGCTTCTGGATCTGTTCTTTGGCCTGCGCAAGCTCGTTGTTCAGGCGCGCAATCTCGGCGTTGCGGTCGTCGAGTGCCAGGCCGATCTCAGCACGCACCGCATCTTCCATACCGGCAGTCAATTGGGAATGCTGTGCACGCAGCTCCTCGAGCTCTCTTGACGATTGCTGCCATTGCGAGTGGACGTTTGCGCCTTCTTGCTGCAGCTGCGCATACCGCTCGTTGGTGTCGTTGGAGAGATGTTGATTGGCCTCGGTGAGCGACGCATTGAGCGCAGTCAGTCTATTCACTTCGTTCTGCAGGTTGGCAAGCGTGTCGCGCAGCTGGGCAATGTCAATGTCCTTTTGGTGTATCTCGCGCTCACGTGCCTCGACGGCCTCGGCTATTACTTGGCTGTCGACCTGGTGCTGATACTGCGCAGCCTGCAGGGATTCCTCGGCGCGCGCTTTGGCATCCTCCAGCGAGCGGTTCTGCGCGGCAATCTGCTCAATGTGCGTCGTCAGGTCCATTATCTGCATGCTCTGGCGCTTGCGCACGCTGGGCGGACGCGTCGGGGACATGGGCGAACCTTGGGCCTCGCCCCACGCCTCCTGCAAACATGTCAGTAAACAAGGCAAAAGCCATCAACAACGGCCACTCACATATGTCTCGGGCATTTCGGCGGCGCGGCCTTTGCCCTTGTTCTTGACGGGATCGTACGACGATGAGCTCGCGATGCCGACGATGGCTGCGGTCGCTCCGGCGGCGAGCGCGAGCTTTCCAACGTCGGGTTGCGTGTTTTTAGCTTCGCGCGCTTTGGCCTCGCCAAGCTTCCAATCAGAGCGCAGGTCACTTGACACGCTGCGGTTCCCTCGTCGTAGAGACGGTGTCTCAGACCGGTTGCTTGCCGCGCTCATCGGACGTGTGCCGTCGGGTGATTTCAATCGCGTGAGCCCACCGCCAGACCGGTCGCTGAGCACACTGGGTGATCGCTGCTCGCCCATCCGCTGCTTGGCTGGGTCGCTCATGGGAGGCGATCGCAGTCGTCGTGCTGGGCTGAGCGCCATGCTCCTGTCTGCCCCTTCATGCACTTGGTGCCATGGCGAGTCCTTTGACGGTGTGTCCCTCGTGGACGTGTCGATGGCAGAGGCCATCGGCTTGCGGCTCGACGGCGTAGGCGTAACAGGGGCTGGTGATTTGAGCCGCTCGGAAAAGGCTTTGGGACTCTCTGTCCGTCTGTCCTTGACACCTCGCTCTGGCGCACCGACATCCGTGAGTGGGCGTCCCTTCTTGTGCAGGTGCGGGTCGTCCGGGCTGGACTCTTTGATCGTGCCTAGGGCGCCAGACGATCGTGCGTGCTTCGATGGAGTCGTGTGCGTAGCGAGGGACTCGGATTGATGTTGACTTGGATCTCCAAAGATAGATTGATACGGCTCGGCATGCTTCATTTCTCGCGTAGGCGAGTGATGCTCTCCGCGGGTCGAAGTCGGCGTGGCATGACTAGGTGGCTCTTCGTGCTTTTTGCGCGAAACCGACTCCCACTTGGATTCTTTATCTTCTCGTGGAGCATCCTTGACTTCCTTTGATTGCTTGCCAATGGATCCTATCGGGGCGACCTCATGCAAGCGTGTTTTTGCGCCCACAGAAGGCGATTCGTTGTATCCGCGAGTCGAGGGCGATGAGTTGAACAAGTACGAAGCGCGCTCCTTGGTGGCCGAGTCAATGGCAGATGGCGAGGTCACGTTGGCAAATGGAGGCACGTGCTCAGGCAGTGATGGGCTGCGCGAGCGGGTCTGGATGCTGCGATCCTCCTCAATTCCACGATCGACTGCCTTGTGGGGCGTCTTGAGTTCTTTTGCTTCGTGAGAGCCCTTGAATCCGCGCAATGTTTCTTCGTGTTCGCTTTGTCCCTGGTGCATAGACGGACTGTACCCTGAATCGTGATACCCGCTGTCCCTCGTGTTGGCCGAGAAGTGTGGAGCATTTGGCAGAAGGGGAGTGTCGGCCACGTGTACGGCGCTATCGCGAATTCCACCAAACGACCACGTTGGCTCAATGGCCGGAGAATGCCCACGGGCGGCTGTCAAATTTGGCGACACATCTGCTACTGATCTTTGCTGGCTCGGTGCAGGTGCTACGATGTCAGGAACAGCGCGCTTGGTCTCCACAGCCACTGATGGTGGAAATGTCGATTCATCCTCAGCCCTTGATGCATGCGGCGTGAGGTGTAGGCGTTTGTCTTCGTGTTCATCGTGTTTAGATTCGGATGGCATTTGTCGCTTGCCATGGTCGATACTGGAAAACGTGCGCTTGCCAGGTGGCAAGGCGTCGAATGCATCGGATCTTTGCTTCGTTGTTTCTGGTGACATGCTCTTGTCGTGACCGTCGGCAGCCGACTCTGGAATAGCGGCATGCGACACGTGTATATCCCTTTCCCGGGCCACATCGTCTTTGTCATCGTGAACTGGCAGCGATGCCTGATCAATGCCCAATCCCTGCAAAGCCCTCTCTTGCTTTGGCCCACTCAGCTGCTCTGTTGTCGGGCCCTCCAACACTGGCCTTTCAACCTGCATCGATGATTCCTCCTTGGCTTTGCCCTTCTTGCCCTTTTTCGTTTTCTTCTTTGGTGTGACCGCCCATTCATCAACTGGATCAATCTCCTCGTTCTGTGCCATTGCCCTCTCAGCTTCAACCTGTGGAAACGGATATTCTTCTGGCTCAGTCGTGTGCAAAGTTTTAATGTCCTGATCAAACGTGGGTGGGAACGACGACTCCTTCTTGACGCTACGAGCCTCTTCGGGCTTGTCATCCTTCTTTGCCAATGCCGCTGCACCTAACGCTGTTGCACCAGCAGCGAGTACAGCTGCCGAGCTCGATTTGCCCTTCTTGTCTTTCTTGCTTTTCTTCTTTGAAGTTGCCCATTCATCCACCTCTTGTTCCGGCTCCTCAAACCCTCGCTCAGCCTGCTGTGGCTCCATGTCGATTGGCGTAATAGTACCAGATACGATCTCAGGCTCAAAGGCTTGCTCTGCAGTACTTGAGCGCTTCAGTTTGTCTTTGCCCTTCTTGCCCTTCTTCTTCTTTGGCTGCTCGTCCCACACATCGTCGGTCGCTTCAGTCACTGTAGTAGGCTCAGAAACGTGGATCTGGTCTCGAGAAACCGTTGGCTCGACTTGTGCATCTTCCAAAGGCCCGGAGCGTGTATGCGCTACATCGAAAGTCGGCTCGTTGAGAGGCATATTTGCAAATTCATCCTCTCGAAGCAAAGTTCTGCGATCAAGCTCGGCAGAAGGAGCTTGTTCAGCGCCAACCTCCCTCGTCTTGATTTCAACTGGAGTCTCAACAGCAAGAGGCACATCCGTAGGAGCCTCAATTGCCGAAGCCTCGACAGCCGGAGTCTCGACAATTTCCTGTGCTAGGGAGGCTCGCTTTTTGTCTTTCTTTGCTTTCTTGCCTTTCTTCTTCGATGTGGCTTCCCATGACGTCTCGAGCTCGTCTTCGATAGGAGTTGCTTGTGGGGTCTGCTCGGCAACGGGCTGTGCTGCAAGGGTAGGCTGTGCAGACTCGACGCTCGTGATTGGTTCTTCTGATGCAATGGGAAGGTCTGCTGAGCGCTCAACGATTGGTTCTTCAATATCCACGGGTGTGCCTGTGCCAGAAGCTCGTTTCTTCTTTCCCTTGGCTTTCTTTTTCTTGCTCGAGGTCCAGAGTTCTTCCGTATCTGGTTCCTCAAGGGCGCCAAGTGGTGTCTTCCGTTGAGTGAATACAGGATCATTCAAGACATTCATCGGATCAAAGCTTGGTGTCGCGTCAATCTTCTGCTCGACTTCAATCGGTTGATGAACAGGCTCCGTCGTATGGGCATCCTTGATAGGCTGAGTCTTGGGTGACGTCGGCGTTGGCGAGGTCCTGCCAAATTTAGATACACTGGCCTTGCTACGCGCCGCTGCGATATCTTCATCTGGTGATATATCCCGAGCACCCGGAGGAGAAGTGGATCTCAGGAAAGAAGGGTCATTCAGAACGAGATCCGTGTTGAAACCAGATTCTTGAAGACCTGCAGAAATTGTAGCAGCAAAGTCGAGGCTGTGTGGAGGAGATGGTGCTCTTTCTTGAACAGGCGCTTGGTCTTGCATCTCTCCGCTCATAGTTGTCGCCATATCGACGGGTAATGATCGCTCCTCTGGAACTACGTCGGTCATCGTTTCATCTGGGACAGGCGTACGAGTTCGTTCGAAGGTCTCCGTTTGGGGATTTGGCTCGTCCACAAGACCTGGACCAGGTCCTCGCGATGTTGGCTCGGGTTGGATATCCTCCACAGTTGGAGTGGGTAGTCGCGCTGTTGGCTCGGGCATGATATGTTCAACAGAAGCAGGCGCCCACTCGGCAGTCTCAACCTGTGAAAATGCATGCTCGGCGGGAACAGGAGTAAGAGCTCTTGCAGCCGACTCGGGCTCTGGAACAGCGGAAAAGACATCGAGTTCCCTGGAAGCCTCCGGCTCTTTGACAGCCTCATCGAATTCCCTGGCAGCCTCTGGTTCTTTGACAACCTCAGGTTCCTTGACGACCTCTGGCTCCTTGACGACCTCCGACTCCTTGACAACCTCCGCCTCTTTAACAGCCTCCGGTTCCTTGACAATCTTCCCCCACCGTGGCGACCTCACACGCGGAGGCTCTTCCGCCTGGGCTTGCGATTCGAACAAGGCAGCAAATTTGTGCTTCTTTGCCTTCCTCTGACTAGGTTTGGCGCTGAGAGACGGCTCTGGATCTGTCGAAGGCGGCAGAACGACGGGTGCCTGAGTCTCTGCTGCGACGACATCGCGAAGTTTTGGGCTCGTTGGAGGCTCGAGAACTGGAGCCTCAGTCTCTTCTCGAGGGGTCGACAATTCGGCACGGGCAGCGTCGAAGCTGGTGGAAGGCGCGTCTACGATAGAGTGAGGAGTTTGCTGTTCGGCAGTGTCCACGGATTCTTCAAAAGTTGAATCTTTCTTTGACTTGCGCTTCTCCTTTTGGCTCTTCTTGGTTGGAGCCCAGTCAAAGTCCTGCTCTGGCTCCGGTTCAGGTTGATATGCAGAGGCGAAAGGCTCGACCGCGGTTGGCTCAGGCTGACTTGTAGGCACAGGAGGAAGGATATCAGGGTTGGCAACACCTTCAACGACTTCTCGAGCCCGTTCCTCAATCGGAAGCTGCTCGAGTTCTACAATTGGAGTCAACGAAGTAGCTTCCGCGGCTTGTTCCTCGACGGCTGGTAGCGTGGATGCGTTTTCAATAGCGGGCGTTGACGTCTCTTCAGTGGCAGCCCAATCAAACGCCGCGCCTTTCTTCTTTTTCTTCTTGTCTTTCTTGCCGACAGGCGCAAAGTCGTTGAATGTGACTGACTCCTCAGCTGGTGTTTCGAGAGGCGTTGATGGATTATCTGTCGATACAGAAGGTTCGGGCAAGTCAAAGGCAGCTTTGCCTTTCTTTTTCTTGTCTTTCTTGCCGACTGGTGCGAAGTCATCGAATGGAGCTGGCTCCTCGGCAGGGAGATCACGAGGCGCTGACGAATCTTCCGTTGCGGGCGAAGGTTCAGACCAGTCAAATGCAGCTGCTTTCCCCTTCTTTTTCTTCTCTTTCTTGCTGAGCTTGCGTGTGAGGGCCGGAGCAAAAGCAGACTCCGGCTCGGGATTAGGTTCTGCAATTGGCTCGATAGAAGCAGGCTCTAGCTCTTTGACATTGGCAGCATCGGGGGCGAGAGATTCGGTGGGCTGCGTCGGCTCAGATGCAGAGACAGTCGGTTGATCTGGCTCGATAGAAGATGGAGTGGCTTCAACAAACGGCGCGGAGGTTTCGTCGAGATCACGAGTCGCAGTCGCAGGCACAACCACCTCTGGCTCTGGTCGAGGTTCTTGAGTATCACGAAATCTTGGTCCAGTCTCGGCATTGATCTCATGAGCTTCGGAAGCAGGGATCGAAACACTTGGCTGTTCATCGAGATCGCGACTAGCAGGCGCATCCACCTCTGGCTCTAGTCGAGTTTCTTGAGCATCGTGGAAACTTGGTCCAGCTGCAGAGAAAGGCTCTTGAGCTGCAGTAGCAGGCATTGGTTCAATTGGCTGTTCATCGAGATCGCGAGTCGTAGAATCAACCTCATCTGGCTCTAGTCGAGATTCTCGAGTATCAAGAGCAGCTGTCGATTCGCTGGGCTGCTCCTCTGGCCCATCCCAAAGAGCTGTTAGTGCTGCCGCCTTAGCTTTACGCTTGTCTTTCTTGCTGGGTTTGTGGGCTGGAGTGAGATCTTGCGATTCGTCCTGGAGAGGCTCTTCGCGCGTTAGTTCGTGCAGGCGCTCCTGATCGTCAATGGATTTCGCAGTGTCTTGATCTTCAAAAAAGGCGGAGTGGGGCTCCTCGACCATAGGTTGGGATTGGATTTCAGCAGCAGGCATTGTTCCGACATCTGGCTCAGTGTGATCATCCCAGAAAGCTGCTTGCTTAGCCTTTTTCTTTTCTTTCTTGCTGAGCTTTCGAGACAAGGTTGGCTGCTCCTCTTGTGCTTCCTCGGACGGCCTGTCTGGCACCGGCTCAGACATATCCTTGGAGAATTCTTCAACGGGAGCAGGAGCTGTTTCGGCAACCGCTTCGGTCGGTTCATCCGATAGCGCAGCCTGCTTAGCTTTCTTTTTGTCCTTTTTGCTGAGCTTTCGAGACAAGGCTGGTTGCTCCTCTGGGAGCTCCTCAGCTGGTCCTATAGGAGCTGGCGTTGGCTGTTCGAGACCTGGCACCGCCCCAGATATATCCTCAGAGAACTCTTCGTTCGTAGCAGGTGTTGGTTCGACGGTGGGTTCAGTTGGTTCATCCCACAAAGCAGCTTGTTTCGCCTTCTTCTTGTCCTTTTTGCTGAGCTTTCGAGACAGGGTTGGTTGCTCCTCTGGGATCTCTTCAGCTGGTGCCATAGGAGCTGGCGTTGGCTGTTCGAGATCTGGCATCGCCTCCGATCTATCCTCAGAGAACTCTCCACTCGGAGCAGGCGTTGGTTCGACGACTGGCTCTGGCGGCTCATCCCACAAAGCAACTTGTTTGGCCTTCTTCTTGTCCTTCTTGCTAAGCTTTCGAGACAATACTGGCTGCTCTTCTGTAATCTCCTCCGCCGGTTCTGCAAGACTTGGGATCGGCTCCTCAGGAACTAGCACCGGCGCAGCTTCATCCTTGGGGAGTTCTTCAAGAGGGGCCGGCTCGGTAACTTCAGTATCCGGTTCATCCCACATTGCCGCTAATTTCGCCTTCTTTTTATCCTTCTTGCTCTGCTTCCCACTGATTGCAGGTGTCTCCGGCGCTTGTTCGGCTAGCTCTGCTGAGATCGGCATCGGCTCGGCATCGTCTTTGAGAAACTCCTCAGGGGGCGCAGAAGGGCTGTACTCCGTGACTTCGGCAGTCGGTTCATCCCAGGAAAGAGAAGCTTGCTTGCCCTTCTTCTTCTCTTTCTTACTAAGCTTGCGGGATATGGCAGGCCGCTCTTCGGTGATGATCTCTGGATGTGCCGCGGCAGAGGTGGGAAACTCCGATGGCCCAAGGTCTTTGTCTTCGGGAATGATGCTATGCTCCAGAGCTTCCTCAAGTGGTTGATTCTCAAGATCTGTGGAAGAGATAACTGGCTCAGGCTTGGGCACAACATCTTGGCCATCAGGAACAATGCTGAAATCTGAGGGTTGCTCGGAGGATATTTCCAAAGGCTTCATGGCTGCGGAAGTATCTGCAATCTCCCTTGCCTGATCCTGACTAGATTCAGACGTCTCTGGTGCAGGCTCATCCCATGCAAAAGCCTCCTTCTTTGCCTTCCGCTTTTCCTTCTTGCTCGCTTTGCGTGAGAGCACAGGCTTCTCCTCTTCCATGGGTTCAGGCTCTGGTGTTTTTGCTGACGAGGCAGATTGCTCGATGACTGGGTCGGGCTGAATGTTCTCAGAAGTTACCTGGTCCAGAGCCGGCTCAAGTTCAGTACTCGCGCTCTTTGCAGGTTCTTCGTCAAAGGTCGCATCAATTCGCGTAGGCGGCTCGATCGGGTTGAGTTCCTTCTGCACGTATTCACGTACATTGTGCATGTCTTCACCCCTTGCAACCTTCTCAGCCACATCATGAGCAAGGACATCTACTTCTTCTTTGACAATGTCTTGCATACCAGGTGGGTATCTTGCCTGCGCCTCAATTACCGAGATTGGGTCGGCTTCAAAACCCGATGCAACCTCCGGGACGTCAAGAACCGCACGCTCGGCAGTCAACGACTCCTGTTGTTCTGGTTCAAGTGCAGGTTCTTCTGTTGGCTCGTCCCAGGCGAGTGAAGTTTTCTTGGCCTTCTTCTTGTCCTTCATGCTGAGCTTGCGTGATAGTGCTGGAGGTTCTTGTGTCAGCTCTGGGATGTCAATGGCTATTTGAGGCTCTTCGACCACTGTTGGAACATCGATCATGGGTTCTAGTTCCTCAATACGTGTTTCCTCAACAACAGAATCGGCACCGACGGTCTCTTGAGCCTCTGTGGCGGGTGAAGGCTCCTCCATTGGCTCATCCCAAGCAAATGCAGCAGCTTGCTTAGCCTTCTTCTTGTCTTTCTTGCTGAGCTTCCTACCCAAAGCCGGGCGCTCGTCCACAGGCTCAACGGCCGGCTCTCGAACAGGCTCCAGGGTCTCGGTCTCGGCAGCAGGTGTTGCGGACTCAAACCATTCGTCAGCCTTGCCTTTGTTTTTCTTGCCCGTCTTCTTGTCTTTCTTGCTGAGCTTGCCGACAACATCGAACATTGACGTCGGTTGTGGGGGTTCCAATTCATCAAGAGAACGACCCTGAGAAGGCTCAAGGGGCTCCAGAGATTTGTCAAGTGTGTCAGCTCGCTGTCTGAAGTCTGCAAGATCCTCGTGCAGTGCCTTCAGAGAAGGAGACATTTCCTCTGGCTCGTGTTGGGTAGCCGTTACATTGATGGCCTGGCTATCTGCAAGTTCTATGCTCTGCCCTGGGGCTTCGTAGAAATCGTTGTCATCGTCACGTTTGGTTGGCGCTTGATGCTCTTCGCGAACAGCGGAAGGGTTGATGTCCTGCTCTTGGCCGGTCAAAGCCTGTGCTGGAATCTCAGGCTCAAGTGACTGTGGCGGTCCGATGATAGGGGAGCGTTGAGGGGATACAAAGTGATCTACAGGCTTATCTGGAGTCTCGGCGGGCGGTTTAGATGCTTCGATTGTCTCAGGCGCAGATCGCTCTGTGGGCTTTTCAAGCTGATGACTTGAGGTAGCGAGGTATTCGCTCTCTAATGGGGCAAATTGTTCCGTGATCAAATGCTGTTGGTCTTCAAAAGTTGATGCAGTATCGAAAGTGGTTTCTTTGACTGCCGGATCCTCAGTATCGAGAGTGGGTTCCGTAATTGCTAGATCCGTAGTCTCAATAGGCGCGTCGATGCCTTTCGAGCCAGAAGCACTCTCCTCATTGGATAGAGCTTCTCTTTCAACAACAGGAGTGACAGTACCAGAAGTCTGCTTGCTCTTCTTGGCCTTCTTCTTCTCTTTCTTTGACTTTTTCGAAGAAGTGAACCAAGAGTCCTCTGGCTCTTCCTGTGCAGCCTCAGTTGGTTTCTCGAGTGCAGATTCCTCGACGGCTGGCTCGGGCAACGACTGTTCCACTGACGAATCTAGTCCCGACTGTTCAGAAGTGATGGGCTCTTTGATAACATTAGGGACTCCTGATGTTTCTGCTCGGGATTTCTTGTCTTTCTTGCCCTTCTTGGAAGATTTGCGGCTAATCGGCGCCCACTCATCTTCAGCTGGTGCTTCTGGTGATGGCTCTATAATTTCCATAGATGGGACCGTGGACTCTAGAGCTACATCTGTGGCAAAAGATCGTTCTTGGCCCTCTTCTGGATTGATCGGTGGAGTTGGCTCAGAAAGTGAACCGACGGCTTCAGTCTCCTGTAAATCCGGGATTGGCTCTTCGACGGTAACTGGGACGGTTGGCGCAATATCTCGGATCTCTTCCTTGCTCTCCTGTGCAAATGCGGGTTCAAGGATCTGCGATTCAACCTGAGCTTCAGTTGCATCACGAGGTAGGTCTTCAGATGTACCGGGTGCTGTCGATCCGGCGTTATCCGCCCAGGCAAAGGCAGTCGACTGCTTTCGGGATTTCTTGTCTTTCTTGTCTTTCTTGGACTTCTTTGACGCAGCAGATGCCCACTCATCTTCGGGGGAAGCCTCTTGGGATAGTGCGTTGCTCAGTGTGGCAATAGAGGCAGATTCTTCGACACTACCAGTAGTCTCAGCTTCAGTAGTGGGCGCTTCTTTAGCCATGGATTGCTCTTCCGGTACAGTTGGGGCAATTTCCTTAGCAGATCCGAGAATATCGACGGGAGCTTCACGTAGAGTCAATGATTCGTGCATCGCTTCAGTTCCTTGATCGTGCTCAGGCTGCAGCCGCTCGCTGAACCCAAGTCCGTCGCGATCACGATATTCAACGGTTGGAGCATCATCTCTCTCGATAGCGGACGTAGGCTCTGAATCTGGGATAGCTTCGATTGGCAGTGCTTCAGCACTCTCAGCATCGGCAGTTGTTGTTTCCAGGGCTGGCTTATCGTCCCAAGCAAGTGCAGCGGCCTTCTTCTTAGCTTTTTTCTCCTTTTTGCTGGCTTTGCGCGTAAGTGCAGGCTTCTCAGGCTCTTCAACTTCTTTGTCTTGCTCGCCTTGAAAGGACTGTTCTAGTTGGTCAAGTTCATTAGATGGCTCTTCTGGCAGAGAGACATCGACATCCGGCGCGGCCTGGGAATGTGCATCAAAGATGTTTGATCGTGTAGACTCGGAGTATTGGGGCTCGGCAGGGGCTTGGTCAGAAATTTCAACTTCGCGGGCGATGTCAGAAGGCATATCGACAACCTCCGGCGGCGCATCCTTCATAGGTTCAATATTCGGGCTCTGGGGAGCTGATTTCTTGCCTTTGATCTTCTTGTTCTTCTTTTTGCTCGACACTGGCATGGCCCATTCGTCCTCGACGGAAGGTTCGACGAAAGGCTCGGCGAAAGGCTCGACGAAAGGCTCGACGGAAGGCTCGACGGAAGGCTCGACGGAAGGCTCGACGAATGGCTCGACGTAAGGCTCGACGGCTTCCATTGTACGTTCGCTGGGAAGCAGAGATTGCTCGACAGGCTGTTCCTCAATTACCTCCTGTTGCAAAGGATCTTCTCGAGCCTCCGGGACACTTTCAAATGTGGGAGTCGCAGTTCCAGATTGTCGTCCTTTACTCTTCTTGCCCTTCTTCTTGCTTGATGTCGGCATGGCCCACTGGTCATCAAAAGACGGTTCTTGTGGCTCCACGATAGTTTCAAGTTCCTCGCCAGGTTGACTCTCCGTAACATTTGGCTCTTGCGCAGAGATAGAATCGTTTCCAACCTCTGGGACGCTTTCAGTGGTCGGGGTGGCGGTTCCAGACTTTTTGTCCTTCCCCTTCTTGCCCTTTTTCTTGTCCTTTTTCGACACTGAGAAACCCCAGTCATCTTCCACGGGCTCCACAGGCTCTGTAACTTCTGTAGAAGGCGTGGTTGTTGGTTGCACATCTTCGACGTTGGCTGGAGTAGGCACTGCAGTTGTGGCCTCGGGGTCAAGACCTAGAACCGTCTCCTGAATAGGCGTAGCTGAGCCAGACTGTGTGCCCTTTCCCTTCTTACCCTTTTTCTTGTCTTTCTTCGATACTGAGAAACCCCAGTCATCTTCCACAGGCTCCACAGGCTCTGTAGCTTCTGCGGAAGGCTTTATTGTCGGTTGCTCTTCTTCAACGTCGGCTGGAATCAACACTGCAATTGTGGCCTCAGGGTCAAGACCTGGAACCGTCTCCTGAACAGGCGTAGCTGTACCAGACTGTTTACCCTTCCCCTTCTTACCCTTTTTCTTGTCTTTCTTAGAAACTGGGAAGCCCCAATCCTCTTTCGACGCTTCTTCGGGCTCGACTGGAAGGGTAGACTCGGATGGGACATTCTCGACAACGCGGGGTTGTTCTTCTTCTGATACCACGTCTGGGCGTGCAGATCCAGCTGGGAATTCGGTAATATTCTCAGAGGCAGGGGTAAAATCTGCAGCATCGGTGTCCTGGGGTATGAAATCCTTCGACTCTTCGGATGAAACTACAGGCGGAGTAGTGTCGTCGAGTGGGACCTTGGGTGCTTCTTCCTCTGGCTGGAAGTCACGCGGAGCGTCGGCAATGGATTTAGGAATGCTTGGTTCTGAAGGCTCTTGGGCAAGAGAGGCACGTTTCGCTTTCTTATCCTTCTTCCCTTTCTTCTTCTTGGATGAAGTAAAGAAGCCAAACTCATCTTCATCGACCTCCTCGGGGGCTGCACCCAAAGTGTTGGATGACTCATCAACAAGCTGACGTGTCTCCTGTTCGGAAGCTGGAGCGCCTTCTTGCTCGGACTGGGCAGATACTACATCAGTAGACTCTGTCGGAACAACTTCAGGAGGGATCTCAGCGGATGGGTTTGGCAGAACATCGGGCAGCTCGGGCGTGGGAAGGATAGCTGTGACTTCTAACTCGGGCGCAGGCGTAGACTCTTCGGAGATTGACTGACGTTTCTTGCCTTTCTTATCTTTCTTCCCTTTCTTTGCTGGCTTCAATGACCACTCATCCATTGTCGGTTCCTGGCCTGCTGTTGAGGCAAAGGGTGGCTCAACAGCATCTGATGGTTCAAGTCCTGGCTCACGAGTCGATTCAGTCGTTGTCGCGAGCTCAATGTCTGGCGTAGCGCGATCAAGCGTATCGTCTACCTGGTCGAGAATTTCGTGTTGAATTTGCTCGCTGATGGGCATCTCTGTCGTAGACTGAGAATGAAGCTGAGCATACCCTGAATCAGGCGGCATCTCAGTGATGGTATCAACTGACTCAAAAATAGGCGTCTCGACAGTCGAGGGCTCTTCGGGAGTTTGGCTTTGGTCATCGTCGTCCCAGGCAAATGCTATTGCTTTCTTAGCTTTCTTCGCCTTTTTCTTGTCTTTCTTTGACGAAGGAACCCAGTTATCGACATTGTCCCGACTTTGTTCAGCCTGGACTTCTTCATCCTCGATTGCTGTTTGAAGCTGTCCGTCAGAAGTGAACTCCCTCGACTCCCCGGCTGGGGTGGTGGCAATGTCTGATGTCTCTGGATCGGCCAAGGCAGACTTCTTCCCCTTCTTTGCCTTCTTTTTGTCCTTCTTGGATAGAGGAGCGGCCCATTCATCAAACACTTCCGATGCTTGGTTGTCTTGTTGCTCATCAGACACTGGCAATGATGAACGCTTCAGTGGTTGCTGGTCTTCTAAAGCAAGCTCAGTCCTAGCAGTATCCTGGACCTCAGGGACCTCGCGTTCCGCTATAAATTCTGGCTTTGGTTCAGCGACCTCATCAGCAAGCTGGAGCTCAGGAGACACGTCGTGTTCTGGCAAAGTCTGTTCATTAAGGGGAGAGCTTGCCCGTTCCTCGATTAGCGGAGCAGTACCTGAAACTGTCTCCTCTTCGACAGGAACATTCTTCTTAGCCTTCTTCGCCTTCTTTTTGTCTTTCTTGGAAAGCGGAGCAGCCCATTCAGATTCTCCGGCTTGCTCAACATCCAAGGGCGTTCGCTGAAACTCCTCTTGTGCTGGCGCTGTAACTTGCTCTTCGACCAAAGGGGTATGCTCAGGCTCGTTGCGCACGTGAGTGACGACTGCGCTAGAAGAATCCTTTTCAGGTTCTGGAGGTTCAGTAGGTTGGAACTCAGTCTCCTCTGCCGTGGCAATACTTCGGGAGAGCTCCGCCTCAGAAGGCGTTGGTGGCTCGCTAATTTCAGAAGCTTTGCTTTTCTTGCCCTTCTTCTTGCCCTTTTTAGAAACTGGTGCAGCCCATTCATCCTCTAGTGCTAGTTCTGGAAGCAGTGCAGTATCTTGTGTAGACTGTGGCTCGACCTGTAGAGTTGTCTCGAGAACCGGTCCGACTGGTAGAGTCTCGACGAGGGACTCTTGTTCCTCGACAGGCGGTTCAGGCTGGGGCTCGAGGGCTTGAGATCCTCTCTTAGCTTTGTTCTTCTTACCCTTCTTCTTAGGCGTGAATGCCCACTCGTCTTCTTGCGTTGGAGGCTCTAATACAGCCACTGAACCTAATGCTTCAGATGGAGCTTGGACGAAATCCTCACTCTGAATGGGTTCATCTGGCTCCCTTGCCATGTCTGGTAAGAAGTCTCCTGAAGTTTCAGCATCTTGCGTGCTGAACTCGGGCTCATTAGGCGTAGAAGGCTGAATGCTTTGCCGATTCTTCGTGCCCTTCTTCGCTTTCTTGTCCGGCATGGCCCATGCATCTTCTTCTGGAGGCGGTTGCACGGTGACGGACTCAATAGAAGGCTCATGGGCATCAACCTTCTCCTCCGGTGTCGCTGGGATTTGGTACTGAAGGACATCAACCGGTGCTTGCTCAGGCTGAGGCCCTTTAGTCGCGAGCTCGTCTTGGACCGCAGTAGTTTTGTCAAGAACAGATGAGGGGTCCTCCAGCGAAGGCAGAGTGGAAGCAGCCGTGGGAACGTCGACTGGCTCAGTGACTTCATGTGACAAGGACTCTGACTCTGGCTTATTGTCAACAATCGGGGAAGGGGTCGCGGGTCGCGAAACGGGACTTGGCTGGATTTCGACAGGCGGCGGAGTAGCAGGTTTGACTGTGGGTTCAGGCGTCTTCTTCCTGCTCCATCCTCCAATCGCACCCCAAATGCTCTGGGCAAAGGATTGCGAATTCGAGCTTTCGGGTGGTGCTTCGGTCTCAGCTCGAGTCTCGGCCAGACCAGAGCTCGGCAGCTGTTGTTTAACGACGTTAAACGTGGGCTCCTCTGCAGAAACACGAGGAAGACTTGTTTCTTCAGAAATGATCTCGTCAGCTTGGCGATCCGGTTCCAGGAAGTCAAAGACATTGAAGGGTTGGTCTTGAGTCCCGGGAGGTGTTGTCTCAGTCGGAAAAGCAGGCTCCTGCGATGGAGTCATATGAAGAGATCCTTGGAAAGCAGGTTGTAGAATCTCCCGTTCGACTGCCGTCTGTTGCACATCTGGGCGGATTGGAACGATTGTTTCGTCTTTCGTGGGATTTGACTCTTCATTGACAGAAGGAGGGTCGATAGGAATACTGGCTTTACTTCCCTTTTTACCCTTCTTGCCTTTCTTGCTCTTTGAAGCCGGTTCCAATGTCTCTTCCACAACCGCATCAGCTGATTTAGGTTCGACTTGACGAGATATGTCTTCGCTTGGCAGGTCAGAATGGAGATGCTCAGGTTCAGCCAAAATTTTCTTCTCCTCCTCCTTCGATGTGGTCGCAGCCCAGAGATCGAGAGGCTGTTCACGTCCCGATCCAAGCACTTGGGGTTGCTCGACTTCCTTCAATTTGTGTTCAGAGAGCTTCCGTGTTAGAGCGGGGCCGAGTAAATCGGACAGAGACTGCTCGCTATGCAGTTTTTGCGGCTCAGGTTCTACCGCAGCGCGCCTAATTTCCGGGTCATCTCCGCTCATGGGCGTCGTGCTATCAAGAATCTTCTGACGTCTGAACTCTTTTGAAGAGATCTTGGGCGATCCGCCGTACAAGCTCTGGCCCGGTTCACCAATGAGCGTGGCATCATCAGTTGCGATCGACTCTGCACGAGATTTGACCCAGTCATCCTCATTTTCCACAAATTGTGGGACGTAATGCGAGGAGCTGGCAAAAGGTTCTGGTTGTTCTTCGATAGGAGTTGGGGCAGGAGATTCACTCGGCGTAGATATTGAACCCTTCTTGCCTTTGCCCTTCTTCTTTTTGCTTTTACTGTCGCGACGAAGGAGGTTGGGATCTGGCGGAGGAGCTTCGCGTACAGGCTCCGGTTGCTTCACTTCGACAGGCGATGGTTCTTCGGTAGGCGGCTCAAACCAGCCTTCGACCGCGGCAGCGGCGTCCTGTTCGCGCAACTTTTGATAATCTTCGGGAGTGAGTTCCTTTGGCGACTCCAGACCAAGGTCGATGCTCTTGCCTTTAGAGCCTTTCCTGGCCTTCTTCCCTTTCTTTGAGCTCGACGGAGTTGCACGGGTCAATGTAGGTCGTTCAGATTCTTCGGGTTCTTTTGATTTGGACAGATTGGCCTCATCAATCGTCTCCTGGTCGACATCACCGCCCATGAAATCTGAATTGTATCCGGCCGGCGAGGGAGATCTGTGTCTCAAGGCGAGTGCAGCGGCACCCCCTGCGAGTACACCCAGAGTGGCATCTTGAAGCAGAGACGAGGTCTTCGTAGGAGATGGTTCACGACTACGACTTGCACTTCGCTCGTTCATCTTTCTGTCATCAATAGGCGCACTTGGAGCGAGGGGGGTTGTGGGCAACGACTTGTCCTGGAGAGTCATTCCAAGACCTTGCCCAGGCTCGGACTGGAGAGGCGTGGCGACTTGAGCTTGGTCTCCCCTATACTCGGGAAGCTGCATTACGCCTGCGGGAAACGAAGAGGCTTTGGGTGTAGTCTGTTGAGACTCAGGAAGTTCCTCGGCTTCGAGATCCTCCGGTTCTCCATGCGGCATAGAGACAAAAGATGAGTGATCCATGAAGGGATCTTCAAATGTGTCACTCGCACTGAGATGGGGAGATTCCAATGCCGACTGATATTCATCTTCAGTCATTTGCTCCGACGGTGCCGCAGATGGGCTTCCACTTGACGGGAGCGCGGGCAAGATATCCTCTATCTCGGCAGACTTGCGATTTCGTTCAACCAAATACAAGGGACGATACTCGCGGTTCGCTGTGAACTCGGACGAATGCGACTTCTGGTGTTTCGGCCGTGTTGGTTGTAAAGGCGAGCTGGCAGGACTAGGAGACAGATCGAGCGTGAGATCGCGCTGAACTCCTGGCGATGGGGGAGGTCTACGAAACCTCAAAGGTATCGTCGTGTTCGACATCCTCCTAACATTAGAAAGCGGGGATTGCATATGATCCGGAGAAGTAACGGAGGGTGATACGGGTCGAAGGTCGGATTGAGGAGGCTGCTCGTTGGGGAAAGCCTCTAGTTGCCATGGCTCGAGGCCAGTAAGACGAGTCAAGAGAGCACGACTGTCTTCAATAGGTGTCTTGGGACGCTCGTGGTGCTCCACGGGGAATGGGTGCGCGTCATCAAGGGTAGGGAGAGGGAATTCGGGTCGATCTCCGGGAATGCCACTTTCTTGCTGAGGCTCGTCAGCTTTGTTGTCGCTAAGCACGGCCTCATGTACGGGCAGTGGGGTGGCTGCCACTGCCCGATTATCTTTTAAAGCCTGGATATCGTCTGTAAAACTTTCACCTCGACTATCCGTGCGGCTTCTTCGCTTCTCACGATGACTCCGAGATGAGACGGTTGAGCGGGTATCGTCGTCGTCATCATCTGAGCCGTAAGTTGAACCACGATGCTTTCTACGTCGCCGCTTCCGATCATCATCGAAGTCATCGTCGCCGCGAGACTCCTTGGACTTCGAGGACTTGCTTGAGGTGTCCACAAGGCTCTCCTTTGATTTGCTAAAGAGACCACTGAATATGCCACTGGAGCGTTTGTCCTTGTCCTTATCCTTATCCTTATCTTTCTCCTTCCTAGAGCTGCGCTCCTCATCATAACGCGCAGGAGCTGATGCCATGGACACGTTGTCGTCAAAGTCTGTTTCGCGTTTTGACCTCCGCTTCGACTTTCGTTCTCGATCGTACAGGTCGCCAGGATCTGAGGCGGCAGACGAGCGATTTCTATCTTCCGGCGAACCATTCCTCTCACTCTCGCGTCTTCTATGCTTTCGTCGGTGTTCTCCTTTCGTTTCTGAACGAGCCTCCGATGCAACAGAGCGAGTATCCCAGTCATCTGAGCGTTCATCGGTCTCGCGTCGCCGGTGATGTCTTCTGCTGTTGTCCTCGCCGTCGAACTCGTACCCACGCTCATAGCTGTCTGGGTAGTCGCGCTCCCGATCCCGACGGGCTCGCTCGCGTTCGCGATGTCTCTCCTTGCGGTCTTCCTCGTCATCTTTGAATGCAGAGGTGGCAGATTCAGCAATCGGTGAGCCGTACTTGCCCGATTCCTGCCGCTTGCTCTTCGAAGTCTTCCTTTCCTCAGAACCCGCCGAGAAGAATTCATCAGAGTCTCGATCATCCTTCCGGTCTTGATCGTCGGGGGCATAGTATCCGGAATCGTGCACTGCGGCATGTCTCGGTGCTTCCGGTTCGTAGATGGATGTCTCCGCAGGAGTCTTCGACTCCACAAGGCGAGGTTGATCGTTGGAGCTGGTCCGTTGGAAAGAGTCACCGACATAGTCGTTGTATTGAACTTCCGACCTGAGAGGAGAGCCGACGGGTGGTGTGAATATGCCACTGCGCCTCTTCTCCTTTTTCTTTGGAGTCTTAGCCTCAGGAAGTTCCTCGACGTTCTTAGAAGAACTGCCAGAGGTGGAAGGTACGCGGTCGTGCTCGTTGTGGGCGCGAGTGCCATTCGATGTGGAAGGTGGATCGTCGTGCGCAGTATACACATCTGCATACTCGAGGCTCTTCTTCGCAGATTCAAGTTCCGACGCAGACTGGTCCTGGTCTTGTTTCATTGCCGACGCGACCAGACCGGCGAATCCACCTCCAGCTGCCGCCTTTGTTAAACCAAAGCTGTCGCTAGCTCGAGAAACTCCAGGACGATCGTCTATTGCAGGCTCGGCAGCTCTCGCCGGAGCTGGGTACATGACCGACTGAGGCTCGATATCTCGAATGTCGCGTTCGGCCTTGGCAGGTTCCGGTCGATCTGCCTCAGCATCTTCCCAGGCATCGGTGCTAGCCCGCTTGGCCTTCTTTTTCTCCTTCTTACTGAGTTTTCGCTCGGGTGCAGGAGCCGTGTCCTTAGTAGCAGCAATTTCTGTGACCGGCTCCGGTTCTTCGTATCGAGGAAAGTCCTGCAGGGAAGTATCTTGATCAGTGCTCTTCGATTTCTTCTTCTTACCTTTACCCTTCTTCGAAGTGTCGGTCCACTCGTCTTCTGCAGTCCTAGTGGCAGTTTCTACGTCGTCATCGAAGCTACCAGGGACGTGCATGGACAACGGCTCCTCTGTGATTTCGCTTTCAACAAAGCCTTGAGGGCGAGGAGCTGGACCAGAGACGTCTGACACGGATTCGTAATAAGGTGATTGATACACGGCGCTCGTCGGTGGTATCGCAGAGATCTCTTTCTCTAGGTACGTCTTCGGAGCCGCTTGTTGCTTTGCAGAAGTGCCGTTTCGAACAGTGTCTTCATCTTGGTCTGCTTTGTTGCTCAAAGTGAATGCGGTAGCTGCTGCAGCGGCAGCAGCGATGCCTGCAGCTTTGGCCTTTTTCTTCTCCTTTTTACTAGCTTTCTTCGATGGGATACTGGCCCAGCTTGATTCTTCTTGCTCAGGAACATATTGCGTGCTAGCCGGTAGATCAGCTGGCTCTGGGAAAGAGAATCGATCTTCTGGCTTGTACGTTGTTCTCCTCTTCCCTGATTCTAGAGAATCAGCTTCGATGACGACCTCATTGTGTGATTGGTGTGATAGATCTTCCTTCAGGTCACGATCAGAGATGAAAGATTCCCGGTAGGAATCGGGCGTGGGAACCTCGTAATTATGAGTCTGATTCACGCCCCAACTCACGCGCGAACCTCTTCGGGTAGCTTCATCTTGTTTCGGCTCGGCCGGCTTCGGGTCGTCCTTGGGTTCAATTACTGGCGATGGGGGTACAGACACACCACGGACAGAGTTGGCACGGCTGCCGGGTGGAGTTGGTTGGATAAGATTCAACTCAGGCACGGACCAGGGAGGATTGTATTCAGAGTCGCCTCGCCCATCCCGAGTAGCTGTGAAGTTGTACACGGGTGGGTAAGGCGGAGCTCTGGGAGGACCCAAATCAATGTCGTCATGAGCTTGGTAGATATGACCGATACCTTCGTTGGGGTCGATCTTCGGGGAAGGTGCAGTGTGTTGCTTCAGGATATCAGGAGTAAAGAAGTCGGCCTGAGAAACGGGCACTTCTTTATATCTATCTTCCCAATCGTGGAAAACATCATCTGTTGATGACACGTCTCGACCCTTCTTTGCTTTCTTGAACATGTTAGGGTCGAAAATATCCTCGTCAGCGTAGTCCTGAACGATATTGCTGGGCGCAATAGTCTTGACTGCACTAGGTTCCACACTCGTAGCTGATGCAGGTTCGAAGATTTTGACGGCAGGCTTTTCGTTGCGGGCGGATGCAATCGCAGTGCTTGCAATAGCGGCAGCCGCTCCAGCAACCGTAGCAGCTGCAGCAGTATCTTTCCAAGTTTGCGGGTGCACGATATCACGTTCGCGCTCTTGCAATTCGCGCTCTTTGCGTTGAACTTCGCTGCTAATGGAGCTTCCCGTACGTTGCTGTTCCAGCTTCCGGGCCTCCCGTGAACCAAGCTCTCGCTCATAAGCTGCTTGAGCTTCACGCTCCCGCTCTCGGCGTTGAAGATCAGCCTGAATCTCAGCCTCGCGACGTTCATTTTCTTCACGCTCCCAGCGCATTTGCTCAGCTTCACGTGCGAGGTCCGCCCTCCGCTGAGCTTCGAGTCGAGCTTCACGTTGTCGACGGTCTTCTGCTTCTTTGGCTTCGCGAGCCTGCCTTTCGGTACGCTCACGCAGAATCTCTCTTTCGTGCTGCTCTGCTCGCTGTCTGGCTTGAAGTTCTGCTTCATATCGCCGAGCGTCTTCTTCTCGCCTATGTTGCTCCCGACGACGACGCTCCTCTTCTTCACGTTCACGGCGTGCATCATCCTCCCGGCGCTGTCTCTCGCGCCGGCGCCAATCTTCATCGTCTTCAGGCTTTTTGTCTTTTCGGCGTTCGCGTTCTTCCTTCTTTGCTTGTTCTTTAGTCAAGGAAAAGCGTACATTGGTCGGAGAACTATCACGCCTGTCTTTCTTGGAGGCGACCACTGCGGCGGCGCCGAGAGCTGCGGCACCACCAGCGAGCGCAGCGTCGCGCTTCCACGATGATGAAGATAAAATTGGCGAAGAGTTTGCTCGGCGCGGCAGAGGCGGGGCAGTCTCTTGCGGAGACTCAACGAAGCCTGGTTGGAACTGTGTGTGGTAAGGTTGCTGATATGGCGTGTTGGCAAACACAGGAGGACCGCTAGGCGCAACATAGCCGGGTTGTGGTTGGGCTTGGGTAGCATAGATTGCCCCCGGAACTTGGTGCACAGGTTGAGGTTGCTGGATAAGCACGCCATCGGGACGAGCGGTGACCAGGGGCTGTGGAGTGGGGAGGGAGTTCGTTCGTCTGGCATCAAAGTGCGTGGCATCAGTTTGGACAGGGTACACTGTCTGCAGGGTATGGACACTGCTGGTGCTGCTATCGCGATGCCCCAAACCGGCCAAGCCTGCTCCGACTGCAGCTCCTGCAATTGCAGGGGCAACGATCGAGGAATTGGCTCCTTGGTTGTACAGGCTATCGGAAGAAGGCTTCTTCTTTTTCTTGCTTCCCCAACGCCAGCCCCATTTGCTTGTGCCCGAAGCACTAGAGGCCAGTGACTCCTGACTCTTGCCTTTCTTCCAGTCGTAGTTGAGATCTCCAAAGAGCAAGCCGGAGTTGACGCTCGAGGAGTCGGAAGTGTCTTCCTCGGGCAGCGACTCCCAGCCTTCATCCTCCTCCACGATGGAAGTACGAGATGAGCGGCCGGATTTACGGTAGTCTCCACTCCTGCGATGGTCACGGCGCTCTCGAACGGCTACCACTTCAGGTTTATGGCTGCTATGGCGAGATTTTCCAGCTTGGTGGGCAGCAATCGCCGCTGCAGTCGCTCCGAGGCCGACTAAGGTGGCATTGAGTTTCTCATCTGAGCTACGGCGAGAGGCTCGCTTCCGTCTCCTGTCATAGCCTGCCCCAAATGCAAGCCCGCCATCGGAGGACGACGAAGAACCATTCCCAAAATTGAAGAAGCCCTTTTTCTTCTTCGAATGCGAGTGGGATTGTGATTTTCGACGCTTCTCCTTGGGGGGCGGGGCAGCGAAGAACCCACCCAGGAACCCACCTTGAGCCTTGTGAGATTGCGATATATCCACAACCGACCCAGATGTTATGGAGCTCCTCGATGTCCTGTGGCTCAAGCGTTTGCGCCGTTCAAAGTCGCTGCTTTCTTTTCGTCGAACGAATGATTTTGTTGGGGAATTCGAACGGCTGCGGCTACGGCTTCGACTTCGGTGCTTCCTCCGCATCTGACCTGTCGCAGATGCTGCCAAACCCGCGCCAATAGCAGCACCCAGTAGGCCCGATTTTCGGTCTCGAGAACGAGATCGGGAGCGTGACCGGGAGCGGTGGTGGCGAACGACCTTGTAGTCTTTGTGGCCACCAACCACGCCCGTCGAATATCGATCTCGAGAGCGGCTGCGGCGACGAATCTCCGATTTGCCTAACGAGTGACGCTTCCGCTCATCGGATCGACTGCGACTACGACGGGTCGAGTGTTTCGAGCGAGATTCGCGGCCTGACTTGATACTGTATGTGTCATCGAAGTCGTCTCTCTCCTGAGTGAACAGTTTCTTCCCAGCGGCCGCGAGACCTGCAGCGCCGAGGCCCGCCGCAAGCCATCCAGCCTTGTTGTTATTGCGCTTGGTGTCGTACTCTTGCGTCGAATACCTAGACTGCTTCTCGACCCCTGAAGGACGGAATTCGCTCGATCGCTTTCTGCCGTAATTGTGATGACGAGGGGCATCTCTCGGTGAGGTTCGCGGGTCAAAGCAGCCACGGCAGACGCCGATGTACTCGGTATACTCTTCCATCTTCTGCACGTCCTCGTGGTCTTTCCACCAGTCAACCAACTTGTTAACCGGACCTTTGTGCTTGTGTTCCGTGGTCATGCCACCTGTAGTGAATGGCACTGGGGACACACGAGGGGTATTGCCATGATGATTCCCATCAGGAAATGCGCCCGGCACAGGTGTCTGCAAGTGGGAGCTATGGTGGGCGAGACCATAAGCTGCCAGTCCAGCCGCTCCCGCAGTGTACAGTCCAGCATGGGAGCTAGATGACTGCTTCTCGGGTTTGCCAGGGCGTGGGGGTTTTGGAGGCCTGCCATCCATGGCCTCCGAGTATGTCGGTATGTAGGTGCCTTCGGTGGCAGCCGTGGATGTATTATCGCCTTGATAGTACATGGAGGCACCAGCACCATGAGTTCCGTTCGTGTAGCTCGTGGATTGGTGGTTGCTCGAGTCATGGCCCATGGCATATCCAAGAGCTGCTCCGCCAGCCAATGTCGCAGCAGTGCTCATCTTGCCTGGTTTGGAGGGCTTAGATGATGGCCTGGGAGGCTTCACGGGAGCAACATCGTCATCAAAGGCCCCAGGCATGGACGGTCGAGGTGGCTTCGCTGGAGATGCGCCTGGACTGGGCATGCCGCCAGTACCGTAGAAGTCAGCAGCGGCGCCATGACCAGTGTCTGCGGCCGGGTTCGCTTGTGAAGAGGCAGACATGAGATGGGGTGTGTCGGTGGGCATGATGACTGAGGGTCGTTCGGGTCGAACGCCTGGTTGGCTATGGACGGACTCTCCCTGATCTCCATAGAAGTCGGCGGCAGCGCCGAAACTCTGGCCAGGAAATTGGCTGGTGACATGGGGGTCCATCGACGGGTGCTCTGCTGGGGGCAGTCCGCCAGACATCATGGGCGGTCCCGTCTGGCCTGGGAACTGAGAGAAGCCGGGGCTGGCGACCTGGTCGGAGAAGGAGCGTTCCAGCGGCTTCGGGCTCTCCACGATGCTCTGGACGCGATAATTGGCCTGGGACATGCTGCTGGACCGGTCTGAGCGAGTCTTCTTTTTATCTCGCTTGTCCTTCTCTCTCTTCTTGTCCTCGCGGTCTCTGCTTCGAGACCGTTCCTTCCGCACGGGGCGTGTGTCGTAGCTCGATTCGCGTTCGTCGCGCCGGCGGCGGGCTCGGTCGTCGCGGGGGTCGTCGTACAGGTCGTCGTTTGCGCCTCTCACCGCCCGCGACGAGGTGTCGTAGGGAGTAAAGTCGGAGGCTCCGTCGCGTGCCGTAGCATACGACGATGCCACGGATGCGGGAGGCGCGGGGGCATGCGAGGTGCGCGATGAGGACGAGGCGGCACGCGCTTCAGCACTGCGAGAGGGCTTCCGCGACGAGGCCGACGAGACGATGGACTCGGCGCGTTTGGGACGCGTACTGCCATCGGTGCGTCGCCGTTCCTCCTTCTCTCGCGACGCGGCGCCGTCGCTCTTGCCGGTGAACTTGGTCCACATGGTGCGCGCGGGGCGAGCGATGCAGCTTCAAAATTATGGAGTCGCAAAACTCGGTCGGCGTGGGTTGGTAGCTATCGCGGTCGTCAAATCATGGCGGTCGTTATACTGGTACAGGGCAGGAATCGCTGGCAGATGCAATGGCCGGACATGCAGCACTCAAAGGAAACGGGCTGACGACACCACCTCGCCGGTGTGTTGCGATGGTAGCTGAGTTGTTAGTGGCGAGACGCACCATGTAGCTGGAGGCTGGGATCTGGTGAAGTGATCGCCGCGCCCCCAGCCAATCGCCGCCAGACCTCGGTGGAGCCCAATGCAGCGCCGCCCGCCTATGCCCGTCGCCGAACATCACACACTCGTGTTAGGGGCTTTGGATGCAGCCAGAAGTCATTTCATTCATTGTGCGCTCTCTCATGCCCCGTTTCCCGCTAGTTAAAGTACATGTCGCCGTGGAATGTGCCTCCTCCCCAGAAGCTTGTTTCCTCGGCCCTGTCCGTCGTTCGCTAAACCCAAGGCACCGTCATCGCCTATGCCACCCTGGTCTGCGCATTGTGAGCCTGGTGACGGTACAAACGGTGCCTGCGTTGCCCATACCTTAACGAGCCCAGAACCGCTTGCTTGCATCAAAATCTCGTGTAAATGTTGGAGCCTGATATCGAAACGACGCCAAAAAATTGAACCTGTAGGCCTCTTGGTTAGTTTTATGCCACTGGAGGGAATTGTCCGTTGTTGAGCGCATGCCTGATGCTGAGCACCTGCGCTCGAGCGTCCGCCGGTAACAGGGCGAGCTGCTCGGGTGACAGACTCATCACCTGCTGGAACAGGGCGGCGTTTGTGGCGTTTGCAGCGTTGGGCGTGGGTGTTGGAGCTGGAGGAGGTGCGCCGTAAGGAGGTGCTTGCGGTTGAGCGTATTGCGGAGGCGTTGGGACTGGCTGCGGCGGGTAGCCTGGGAAAGCCTGTGGCGGTTGAGGAGGAGCGGCGAAGGGTGGCGGCTGTGGGGGGGCAGGTGTGGGTGCGGGAGCATTGGAACCGGTGACAAGGCTTGTGAGCGTCTGCTGGTCAACAAGTCCAAGGCTTAGAATCGCCTGGAAGATGGCGAATGCGAGTTGTGGTGCCTGTCGCAGCAGCTCTTTGGCCTTCTCTGGATCAGTCTCGGTCAGGCCTCGCATCTGGGAAAGAATGTCGATCAACTGTGGGGGCGGCAGAGTCGAAAGCGTGCGGCTGATTGCGTCGGTGCAGGTGAGGTTCGGCTCAGGGTCCCTGCCTGGCGGGAGAGGGGGAAGTATGCTGGATTGATTGACTGGAGGCGCAACATCCGACTGTCCATTGACGGGGGGTGCGCCGCTGTAGCTGGTGGGCGCATTGTCGCCAGCACCGTTATCGTTGGACCAGTCGACCCTCAACTTGCGCCCTGACAATTCATAGTCGTTCAGGTTGCGGACAGCAGACGCGGCGGCGTCAGCGTCGGCGAACTCTGCGAAGCCAAAGCCCTTGGGTCGCCCCGTGTCCTTGTCGTATACCAGGCGGAAATTCAGAACATGTCCAACGCGGCCAAGGGTGTCGACGATCGTCTCTTCGGTGGTTCCTGTTGGGCAGGGTCAGCATTCGATGTGCGAAAGGCAGGCACACGGCATACCATATGGGATATTGCCGATGAAGACAACGCGGCCGGCCTTCTCGTTTGGCGGCATCTTGTTTGCCTCGTTCACTATGGCATGCAGCTGGCGCGAGCAGAGACTTTTGCGACGATGATGTGAAGTTTGTGTGGTGGAGGTGAGAGAAGGCATCATGGCATGTGGGATTTCTTTGAGCTTTCCTTGGCGAAAAGCCCAGACTAGCAGATGGCTCGTGCTCAAAGCTGGGGTGAACAATGTGGGGTGCACACTTCACGTCGGAGAGCTTCTCTGCACTGTCAATGCTATGGTACAAGAGGTCGAATTGCTCTATAGGAGAACGGTGAACAGGCCTTGCGCCTGCGACAGAGTATGCTTACCAAACACTTCAGTGCGCGCTCCTCGAAAAGTGGAACGTAATTTCCTCTGCTTGCCACTCACAAGGCCGTGGTGCCAAGTGAGCGCAGAGCAGTCGCGGAAAGAGATTGAAGGCACGTAAGAAGAGTAGCCCTACGGCCCTGACCATTTAAATCCATCGGTGAAAGTGTGGCGCAGCGAAGACGGATCTCGCTTTGATCTGGGCTGAGACAGCCGAGTTGTTAAATCGATGTCGGGTGAAAACATATAGGATAAAAATATTTGCCAGCGTATATCAGATCCCAAATATTATATTATTTATGTTTGCGTTCACTAGTTAAATAGCTCGCACATTCACCACTTAGCAATCAGGGTACTACATCCCCTGTGAGGATGCCACGTGATGTTTCTAGCGGGACCGGTTCCCGTAATGTCCATTCTATGCATCATCTAAGCCCTACTCCGCCTCTCGATGCTCTCTCGTCGCCGTTCTTTCCTTTAGAGCTTGGGAGCAGAGCACGAGCCACCATGAGATACCTTAGACTCAACCGTAGCTTGGTGGTGCTGCTCACTTAACAGTTGACTCTGGTTGAAGCTCTGCTCGCTGGGGGGCACATCGAGTGCTGGGTTCTTGTCGAAGAAATTGACTGGCTTCATGTGGATCTTCAGAATCTCGCAGCTACGCTGCATCAGCACGAGAACCGATTTGGCCTGGGGTCGGAGCACTTACGGCATGACTGGAAAGTCTTCCACTCGCGGGACATGGTTGATTCCGACCTGGACGTAAAGGACAAAGTCGGTGTCCTTGACATTCTCCTTCCGGTCCGCCCAAGCCCGCACACCTGTGCCGCCTCTCGACTGGTTGGTATATGTGCCCCCAGCGTACAGTTCCCCATCTCTATGTTTGACGACATATATGTTGTGGTCAGAAAACTCGGCGCGCTTGTAGTTGAAGCTGTCCTTGTCCGCCAGGATCTTCTGGAAAGCGGGGGCCTGAATCTTATATGCAACAGGCTTGCCGTTGATTGGGTTACGAACATTCGGATTCTGAATTTTGAAGGTCCTGTTCTTGTCATAGTCGATATCATAGCCGCCAGACTCTTCGACGATGGTTTCCTGAACGTAGTAACCAATTCCGTGTGGGTTGAAGTCGGACCGGGGCATCGCGTGCGCTTCGTCATAGACCAGGCGATTGTCGTTGCCTTCCAGCATGGGGTCAACCCGCAGACTGAATATGTGTTGATGATGGACCGCCAATACACCAGGATGGACGACAGTGCCGAACGGTACTTCGATACCGTCGTCGATTGGCTGTGTGCTCAGGATGCCTGTCGCTCGAATCTCGTAGTCAATCTCTCCGGCTTGGTTGAAAATAAACGCCAGGATGTACTCATAGTTTGACACAGTGATGATGGACTGCACAACAAGCTCACGTGACCGAACGACAGCGGCACGGCCGGTCCTGTAGTTTGTGTGCTTCCATCCAATACCTGCGTCCTGTTCATGAATGCAGACAACGTTGTCCATGGGCATGGCGCCGCCTTTGTCATCTGAGAGCACAGCGTCGAGATAGTAAATGGAGCCGAGACAGTCACAGCCTAGCTTGAGATTATTGGCCATGATACCAGCTCCCGCATCCCCGAGATCGAATGCAGATTTCTTGTGGAAGGGCTGGGTCAATGTCAGTACATGAAAACTAGCGTTCAAAGAAAGTCCTTACATGACGTGGATCAGCATACGGAATATTCATGTCTGAAAGACTCAGCCGGTAGAACAAAGGCCGGCCGTCGTAGCGTACCTATGCACGTCAGTGGTAATTCATAGGTCGGATGAAGGACGCCTACATCGTATAAAACCATGCCTTCCCTTTGGTTGAAGCCAACTCGAAACTTCCACTTTTGCCATTCAAGGACACTCGAGGTACCTTCTTCAGTGACTTGAAAACTAGCGCCCTCGGGCTGAATCACGCTTAATGGCTTCAGGTCCGTGCGCAGGTTCTGACATTCGGGAAGATACTCGTTGGGTGGGTGAATGTTGTACTTCTCGACGGATTTGATAGTGTTGTCGACACCTGTCGGCAGGAGATCAATTCGTATCACTTTCATAGATTCTGTGCTGATGACCGGCGAAATTGGTAGAGGAAGCGCATAATGGTTTGAGTCTGCTTCAGTGGCGTTGAAGGGATCCCGCATGTACAAGAAGCACTGATACATCCTATCCTCATCGTTGACACCATCAGATCCTGCTCGGTCAGCTTACGTCTTATTCATTGGGGTTTAAGTAGTGCTTACCATATATCCATGGGTCACTGATCACAACAGTGCCTTCGGGGAGTTGCAGTTTCGCAATCTCAGCCCGCACCCCTTCGTCTTCAAGGGCAGCTTTCTCAATCCTCACGATCTCTTCGCCATCGCCGTTCGCATGGACGAATTTGCCCAATAGGATGTTTTGCAGCACTCGTCCGCTGGACAGGTCAACGATTGCTTCGTGGAATTTGTTCTGTCTCGTTAATCAGCATCAAAGCATGCACACCAATATATGATGAATGATTTGATGAAGTTGTGCCTACAGTGTTGCGGATGTAGTAGTTGACAAAAGCTGTTCTACTGATGGTTGGACGGGGCTGATGCGCGTGCTCTGCATTCAGATACGCCAAGACTTCCTCTTTGGGAGGTTCCTGCAAAGTCACAACCTTGAAATGAAGGTCGGTATGCGCAGGCCATGAGGCCTTGATGATGGCTGCAGCTTGTGTAAGCTCGAACGCGGTCAGCGGGGCAAGCGGGTGCGAAGGCACGCTCTTCGTCATTCGGGGAGCGGGAGCGGTGGCGACAGTTTCCGTAGACATGATGATGATCTTGTGAACACCAAAAGACTAGATGAGGGAGAAAGGGAAGACGAGGTAAGAGCCGTCTTGATTTATAACGGAACACACGTCAGGACAGCGAAAAGCGCAAAGCGTCAAAGATGTTACCTAAGACGGTCCTCGGAGCGTTGCACCAGTCGTCGATGAAGATAAGAAGAGTGGAACTTGCGTATCTCGGAACAAGGCGCTCGCAAGGACCTTACTGATTGGGTATGGGGTGGGTTGATGGGTGAATGTCCGAAGAGGAGGCGGTGGCTCTCTACCCCGCTCCAAGTTTGCCGGTGCGACAACCCCACGTGGCGGCTGAAGCCCTACCGGTACAGCGCACACTCGTCCAGGCTTTGCTTCGACCTCAACGCCATCCACGCACATGGCGGCATGTCTCGCGACCAACTCGGATCGATCTGCAATTCACACGCCTGGTCACGTCGGCCACGCACTCTAGGACTGGGTCGTATCGCGTGCCTCCAGCTGACCAGCAACCAAGGAGAGTCAACAGTAAACAAAAGCACTTCTCACGGAAGAGATCCTCATCACTTCCAAGCCACGACTTTCCAGAGACTCGACGATTACCAAGTCGGAAACGAAACGAAGGAGCAGCAAGTCTGTGAGGATGTGAGGATGGGAGCCTCACACTCGCCCCGTCGCTACCGGGGATGATATACAGGCACTGCGTCCGCATCTCCATCTCATTTCCCTATCGATTCCTATCGATTCTCACATCGCTTGTCGGCTCCACCCGTGTCGGCCGGACCCATGTCCTCTCCCGTGCCGCCATCACCCAAGCCAATATCAGTATATTTGCCGAGATATTAATGTACATAACACTTCTTCTGTCCGAGCAGTGTTTATCTCCCCCATACAGATGACATCGATCTGCAGGATGCCACGCTTTTCGCAACAGCTTGATTGGGCAAACACTTGCAGTCCCATGCCGCGGGGCCCAAAACTAACATCACACAGCACGGCATTGATATATGATAGATTAGCGACCCTCTTCGCTCGCCCGCCCTGCTACCGCCCTTCACTGTGTTTGTCACCCGCTCGCCTCTAGAACTGATGCCAATTAAGGCCCTCCTGCCCCGGATATATGCACTCCGCCACGCATGTCGGTATGTCAGGATAGGACGGGTGGCAGTCAGGCATGGTACCCTGACGCGTTTTTCATTTGGGCGTCAATGCTCGCGCCAATCAATTCCGATCGCTTGGTCTATGGAAGAAACATAATGCGCCATAATATGGAAACAGATGCCACAAGGAACGGCAAGCCTGACCACAAAGCCAAGGTATAAGAGGCCGAAAGTCCAGTGCCGTATGCTTCAGGATCGACATTCGAGAGCCTCAGCGGTCATCACTTGTACCTCAGTCAATCACTAAAATCAAACAACATGAAGACCTTCGCAGCAGCATCTCTTCTTCTTGCGACTCTCGCTGAAGTTGCCCACGGTCACTGTACGTGACCCTCACCTTGCCGCAAGCGCAACGAGTTACTGATATCTTAGACCAATGGCAATTCCTGACTGCTAATGGCCAGAAAGGATCCAAATTTCAAAATTTGCGAGAGAACTCGAACCTCAATTCTCCCGTCACGTCCCTGAGCTCAAACGATCTCCGATGCAATGTCGGCGCCTCAGCCAGTGGTGGAAGCACCAGTACCGTTTCCGTGGCTGCTGGATCATCCTTGACTTTCACGGCCGATGTTGCCGTCTACCATCAAGGTCCTGTGTCTTTCTATATGACAAAGGCCTCAAGTGCTGTTGCATCTGACGGTTCTTCCGAGTGGTTCAAGATCAAGGAAGTCGGCCCAACGTTTGGTGGAGGACAGGCCAAGTGGGACTTGAGCAGTAAGTTGTGCTCTTTCGAGCTTGGTACTTCTAGCGGCTCGGGTAAACTGACAATCGTGTAGCATCATACAGTGTCCCGATCCCGTCGTGCATTTCCGCCGGCGAATATCTTGTGCGCATCGAGCAGCTCGCAATCCACAACCCTGGCTCGTAAGTTCTACTTGTGAAAAGTCGCATCTGTACAAGGTACTGATATTGTTGCAGAACTCCTCAATTCTACATTGGTTGCGCTCAGGTCAAGGTCACTGGCGGCGGATCCAAGACCATGTCCCCAACGGTTAAGATCCCAGGCCACGTCAAAGCCTCCGACCCTGGCTACACTGCGAACATCTACAACAATTTCAACAGCTATACTGTGCCTGGACCCAAGGTGGCCACTTGCTAGAAGATTGACTGTCGCGATGGCAGGACGTATTCGCTCGTATAGATCGCTTGACTCAATAGAATCGCACGAGTCAAGGATCTCCAAGCCTTTCCAACACACGTCGCCTCTACGCGGTGCTTTATTTCACTTACTGTCTATACTTTTTGCATAGCTTTTGAATGCATATTGATAAACTTGTGTACACTTACCGTTTCCGTTTGCGAGCACGAATCCTTTACGCTACTCTTTGCTTTTGTTGATGTCAAAAAAATCATCTCCCGCTATGAACATTGCCATCAGTGCTATACATTCTTGCAAGAAGCACTTCTCTGTTGTTCATCGTTACGAGAATTATTCAGGAGCATATCTTTTGGGATATCGCAGCATCCTGATGCCTCGTACCTTCCGACTCAGCGAATGCCTGGTCACGTTGTCAACGTGAATCAACCTCCGCCACGTCGCATCATTCACATCCATGCCCGACAGGCAGGTCCACGAAATCTTTCAGATAAGCATATGAATTGACATGTGGCGATCTGCTAACGCCTACGCAGTCGCGACAGCGCAATCCATCATGCGTCTTCACGCTTCACGCAGCGATCCAACGCCATCGCATGACAACGTCGCTCATGCACGTCCATTACGTGCCGTGAATTATCTCTTTGAAAGACACCAGCATGGCTCATTGTAAAGAAGTCTCAGCGTTCGCCATGTCAATACTCCATTCCATCAAGACCTGTCAATAGGCTTCATCGCTTCCCCCCGGTATCTATATATCTCCTGCATCCCCAGTTCTCTACATCTTCCCACCATTTCAAAACCCTATCCTTTCCCCTATCCCCATATCAAAAACAAGGTCTCAGACTCCACGCGCAAATCTCGCAGGTCGAGCATCAGCCCCTTCCCCTAACCCACAAACACCTTCAAGATGCCCGGCCCACCCATCGGCGTCCCCTGGATCCGCGATGTCGGCGACAATCCCAATATTGCTCGCGACGAGCCTCCCCCACCCCTCTACTCCGGCTACCCCCCTCACATGGTCGGCATCGACTCCAGCCCAGCTCCCGAGCCCGTCACCGTCCCACGCCCAACCATCTACTCCGGCCCCCCTATCCTCGGCCCCAGTATGTCGCCCGTCATGTTCGGCGGCGCGGGATTCGGCGCTCCCGGCTTCGCCTGGCACGGCGGTGCGCCGGGCATTCTCCCCATGGGCGGCTTCGGCGGCGGCTTCGGCGGCGGCTTCAACCACTTCGGGGGTTTCGGCGGCTTCCCTTTCGGCGGCGCGCCCGTGGGCGCTGGATTCTTTGGGCCTATTCCGCCGGACCAGACGGACCCGTCGCAGTTCTCAGGCGGTCATCTGCCCGGCGTAACGGTGTTTGAGTCGGACTCGCATACGGTGATTGGGTGGGTGAAGAGCGAGATCGAGCCGTGGTTGCTGCCGCCTGGGAGTCCGGTGACGGTGGAATGGATTCATGTGGACAGTCATTGGAGTATAGATCGGTTGATCAAGTCATTGAGGGGGAGGGAGTCGGATTTGCCGGGGTGGACGGTGAGCGAGATTAGGGAGGACCCGCATAGTGGCATGTGGGTGAAGGGGAATAGTTATGCGTTTGGGTTTGGGCCGGCGTCGAATAATACGCTGGCGGATGTGTATTGGGATAAGAATCGGAATAGGATTGGAGGCGGCTCGTTGCATGTGTATTTGCATCGGGCTTGAGGAAATGGATGTAGGATGGTTGGAAGGAGAAGAAATTGTCATTACAAAGAAGCCGCATTAGTTATTTGGAAAGATCCCAAAGCACCGGGAAGAATGCAGGGCAGGGTCGTATTGTTATCGATAGGAGTGAACTCGAGGTTCCTAGTTTGCATGCAAGAACTGCCTTTTTCTTGGTTATGCATTATCTTCATCCCTCAATTAGAGCGTTTGTATTACATCATCAGAGTTCTTATCGAAGATTCCGCTTTGCAAATGAGCTGATATCGTCACATGACGCCAATCGAAAACTCGACTTCTTCCTTTTATAAAGCCTTGAATTTTTCCGATTCTACACTCTTCACACAGTCCTTGCCATATCTAAACCAAACCAATGTGCGTGAAAGAAAATGTTCCAGTCATGCTCGAAATGTCGACATGATCACATAACTTATCGCAAATCAAAACATGAAGTATAAGTAGGGCATGTTGCATGCCAACTAACTTGACATGCGCATTTAATGCTTTAAAAATCCAACGTCAAGCTAAGAAGGCTCATGGCATTTTTTCAGCTCCTGAGATGTCTTGAAGTAGGAAAATTTGGTATGATCAAACCATATGATAACTCCATCAAGGAACAAAATCAGAAGATAACAACAAAAACGAAATGTGCAGTTCTCATTAGGAGTTCAGAATTTAAGCTCAACATTGTGTCGTACTATGCGATGATGGAATTACTTCAACTGTAATCAAAACGCAAGTCACAGAAAAATCACAGGCATCAAAAGCATGTATGTATTCTAGTAATGTGCCTCACGAAGACGCTCACTTTGCAAACTATTCGAAAACGTACAATCAAATTCTGCAAGCACATTAGCAAAACAAACTAAATACCGGCCAGTCCAAATGGCCAAACAACCCAAGGATGTGTGAATCGATTCATCTGGCGCAAAATGCTGAAGTAGAGATTGAGGCTGGGCGCGGAAGAAAACGAGGTCAACGTACACTTATGCAAAACGTGTATCAAGATTCGAACAACTAACTATTCGGTCCCCTACCAATAGCAAAGAAACAACTAACTTGAACAAGTATGAACAAGTATGAACAAGTATGAACAAGTATGAACAAGTATGAACAAGTATGAACAAGTATGAACAAGTATGAACAAGTATGAAC
>ML996144.1:0-32193 GCA_010093805.1 Polyplosphaeria fusca | reverse complement strand
ACAAGTATGAACAAGTATGAACAAGTATGAACAAGTATGAACAAGTATGAACAAGTATGAACAAGTATGAACAAGTATGAACAAGTATGAACAAGATTTGTTAAGCCTTTGGCCAGCTGGTTTCGTCAGTAAAGTCCACTTAAGTCAAGATATGACGTCCGCAATCCAACACCAACATCCAGCACAACATGACGAGAATCCAGAGTGCGCTCCAAATAGGTCTATGTGCGCTACATGGATAGCAGTCGGATAATGTTTAGTAATAGTTTAGGATCGAAAATACGGACATGCCCTTATGATGACGGTATAAGACGTTTTGCGAATCCTCCCCTTACCTAAACCGAATTAAAAAGACTGTAAGAAACTTCTCGACACAGAACTTGATGAGACTAAAGTTGGCGTATGTTTGAAAAATCGACAATTTGTCCAATTATGGCAAAACTAGTTAAAAAACGGCCAGCCACTTAGGTCAATGCTTGTCTTCTTAAATAAAAAGCGATTTAGGGTAGATGTATGTACATTAGATTAGCATTCCTATCGACCCAAGTGTCACACGTTTTGGCAGATAGGCATGTTGCGAATATTCACTGGGGCTACGAACAACATAGTCATTGTCTTCGTTCGATGGGACACTCAAATCTATACTTGCCTTTTGCTATGGTGGCTACAGCTGTAGATGCGATAAATGGATGTTTGGGAAGATAATTCCCATCAAGAAATGCACTAGAGCTTTAAACGGAAACCTTTTCAGTAATGTTTTATGGCAGAAATCGTTTGAACAACAAAAGCGTAGTTAACATCGACATATGCCGCCCAACAGGAAATAAACCGACAGCTACTATGCTGATGAGTGTAGCAACAGGCTACCTTGACCGATGCTTCATCGAGGAGACAATGATAACCAATTACACGATCACTTTTGTGTCTGAACCAAGAGCAAAATCTCGACTTCGAAAATGTCACAAGATCTTTATATGATATTTCATCTTCAAGAACGATCAATTCCCCGACAAATGCGCAATTCAACTATTCTGTAATCTAAAATCAGGTTGAAAAATTATACATTATGTTATGTTGCTAGTAAATAAAGCAGTCAGGCGCCCAGCACAGTAAGAGAATAACGACGTAAATGAATGGTTCGACAGTTGAACACAAAATTCGCCATGCCAGAGTATCCTGTGAAACTCATATAGTGGAAGAAGAATGCTCCGACTTACTTCTGCGCTTCTGCGCCCATCAAATTTCCAAACGCAATGCGAGTACAAAGACACAAACCAAAACGTTCTTAGACATTACCACATGCAATCATTTCTGTACAAAAGGCAGAAGACCTGTCTGATGAACTTTTCGCCTTGCGATACCAGTAAACCAAAACCTCCAAACGAAGTTCGGGATGGAGAGACAAAGTACGTCTGTATAAATTCTGCGCTGTAGAAAAGTGCAAACGCCTGGGCGATGTTGCTTGACCAGTAAAGTAAATTGTAAACCGAGAAATCGGTGATCTTATGAGAAAGTTTTTGCTTGGAAGTATTACTTCGGCAAACTGTATGCAGCCGATAGTTACACATCCACGTAGAGCTCAGGATATAGTTTTTCTGTGTAGAGGTTTTGTGATGATGAAATATCGAGACAGTCATTGGAATGTAGTTTTTATGTACGCGGGCTTTGTGAGAAAAACAACGTACAAGGAGACAACATGAATAGTAGTAGCGTAAAGCGAAGACGAACCCTTGATATGGTGTTTCTGTATCATGGCTTTGCGCTGATGAAACACGGCACCAATACATTCAGATGTAGATTTTGTGTAGGCCGGCTTTGTGAAAACGAAAATGTACAAAGAAACCAGCAATGACTGTAGTAGTGTAAAGCGAGAACGAATAAATAGGTACTCATGATAACTAGGATGCTGGAAGAAAGCATGCCCATTCGACATGCTCGTCCGCGTCAAAAATCCTGGACGCGTACCATGTATGCGTGCAAATTCACTTCACCATAATACGCGCCTCTCAAGCGCAATGCATATAGAAACCAACATCTGGTAAACCAACCACTGGTTAGGCTAATGAATAATCACAATCTCCCTCCACATCACCTATGCGCCGCCGCCCCTTCTGCCCGCAACCCGTCTCCACGCCCTCCCAATCCACCTCTCCTTGACACACTTCAATAACCCCCACGCCACAACCCTATACACCACTGTCACTATGCCCAACGCCATAATCTGTCGCTCGGGATTCCGGTCCAAGTTATACAGCCGCAACACCTGCTTCCCCGTTGTAATCGGACACCCACCCCCAGGCAACCTTTGCCAGTCCTCGCACTCAAACACCTGACCGCGCAGCGTATACGGTGCCATATTCCCGACGGCATACTTGATGGGCGAGAGGTGATTGAAGGCCTGCAGAAAGGGGGGAATGGAGAGGGATAAGACACCGCCTATGCGCACGCGTGCATGTCAGCTTTCGACACACAGAAGAAGAGACAGGGATAGGGGGAGAGAGTAGACGTACCCATAATCTGCGCGACCGACAAAAACACCGACATGCAATTAACACTAAACCCCGTATGCGCAAAAAGGGTGTTAAACGCAATCCCCAGCGACTCCCCACAACTCACGATACAAAACGCATTAAATGCAATGATGAAAAACGTCTCCGCATTACGCTGCAACCCGCACGCCAGCGTCGCGAGCACCGAAAACAGCAAGCTGCAGACGATTTCAAACGGCACCTCGATGGCCGTATACGTGAGGAAAAACGCCGTGACGCCGTACACGCGGTCGTCATAGTCGCGGTAAAACACGTCGCGCTCGTTGGGGTACACGGCGATGTTGTTGAGCATGCCGACGAAGTAGAGGGGCGCGATTTCGACGAGGAAGCCGAGACGGTTTTGCACGGCGAAATAGTCGTTTTTGAGGGGTGCGAAGAAGAGCGCGAGGACGATGCCGAGACCGACGACTTGCATGATGCGCGCGGTGAGGAGGTCGGGTTGGCGGAAGAAGTTCTTTGTGGCGCGGCGGAGGAGGATGGGGAAGGCGGATGGGAAGGTTGAAGGGGCGCGGGCGAGTTGGCCTAGTTCAGCGGGGGTTGCGATGGATGCGGTGCGCGTTGCTGGGAACATGTCGGATGTCCATGATTCTATGAGGCAGCGTACTTTTGCTCTGCTGGCTTCTTCTCGTGCTTCGTGCTGGAGGTCGACTGTGATGAGGTCGAGGGCGAAATCAGCGGGGTTGGTGGTTTTGGAGCAATGGTGGCCTTGGGCGGCGAAGTGAGGCAACATGTCGCGAGCTGGGCCTGCAAAGACTGGATGGCCACCACGAGCGAGTAGCAATATGTTACCAAAATGGGAGAAGAGGTCCGAACGCGGTTGGTGAATCGTCACAACTAGCGTGCGTCCTTCGTTTGCCAGACCTCGAAGTACATCCATAATGGACAGAGCCGTGAAAGCATCCAGACCGGACAGTGGCTCGTCGAGTAGCAGGATGCGTGGTTCGGTGAGGATCTGGACAGCAATGGTGACTCGTCGCTTCTCTCCCCCGCTAATGCCCTTGATGAGGTCGTTGCCGATGAGATTGTCTGCACAATCCTTGAGACCCATCTTCATGAGTATGTCTTCGGCGCGCTGAGTCTTTTGCTCCCGAGACATCCACTTTGGAAGCCTAAGACCTGCTGCATAGCGCAATGTCTCACGAACGGTGAGCGATGCTAATAGCGCGTCATCGTCTTGCGTGACGAACGAGCAGATTGCATGCACGACATCCTCGGACGGCGCGAGACCATTGAACTGCATAGTTCCAAACTTCTTATATCTGGTCGTCATGTCATCTCTCAACCTCCCAGCCATGCTGTTGAGCAGTGAAGTCTTGCCAGATCCCGAAGGACCCATGATGACGTTTAGAGTGCCAGGCTGAAAATCGGCGGTCAGGGGTTTCAAGATGACTTTGGTAGCCTTCTTCCTCCAAGACCGCTTCTCAATGTCAAGGCCGTAGGCTTCGAGCCGTATGGTAATTGTGCGGACTTCCTCGGCCGATCTCGCGACCATGTGTTCCTTGCCGGCAGAGTCGTCGGTATTGGATGGTCTTGCGCGCGCCATGACTAACTCAGCCTTCCAGAATTTGAACAATACTGCTGCCCCCACGTAAAACGCTATTCCGAAACCTAGCAGTGCTAGTATGGGGCGCCACACCCAGTTCCGAGGGAATCCTAGCGAAGCTAGAATGAACTCCCCGGTATACTCTTTGCAAGCAGGATTGGAGGGTCCGCCTGGGAGGGGGCAATCGTAAAAGCGTCCTTCGAATTCGTTGGTTGCGAGCGCTCCAAAAGCATAAAACTTCACCTAAGTCAGCATAGCTCCTTGCGCTGGCTGATGCACTTACGACATAGGCCGTCCACTTCGTCCAACGAACGTAAATGGGTATAGTGTTCGATTGTATAAAGTAACCACAAGCCATTGATTGGAGCGTGTAAGCTAGATTAGCAACTAGACTTGCCTGCGATTTGTGAGTCTACCGTTATCACTTTACGATGCCATGAGTCAGCTTACCCCTGCAAAATTTCTCGAGACTGCAATGCAAGTAGTAGCGAAGCACACTGCAATGTACTGTTGTAATAGAATAACGCCGAAGAAGATAAGAAACTCGGCTCCATCGGTTCGGAAGCCAGCCATGAAGTAAAAAATGAGCGAGAAGATCAACGGCACTGGTATGTCTTCGATGAAGAATCGCGCGAGCCTCCTCGAGATGAGGAATCCAGGTATGCTCACGACTCCCTGTCGTGACTCTTCATCGAACAGATGGATGTCGGTGGTGAGGCGATACGTCTCGTACAAGAGTATGAGATAGCCCTGAAGGGCAGCAGCCGTGTAGAGCGCCCCTTGCTTCGAGCGAATGCCAGACAAGGAGCCATCGAGCTGGAGAAAGATCCAGCCCGTAATGACTGACATGATGACGGCTTCCACTAGACTTCCAAACATGCCCATCGGATCGCGTATGGTGACAATCCATGTCCGCGATGTCAAGACCCGGATCTGCTGGATCAGGGAATTGTGCTTGGGAGTTAGTGTCTTTTGTGAAGTAGAAGTGACGAATTTTGGCTCCTCAGAGCCACTCGGATGCGATGACTGCGAGCAGTGATCCCTCCATGCTTGCTTGATGCTGTCTACTCGCGCCTGGGCAACCTCCTCGGCTTCGACGCTGCGATTGTCAACGGAAACGATGTCAATGAGATGCTCTGCAGGATTGACAAAAGGCGGTAGCTCGTATCCGAGTCGAGCAAAATATGGCAAACATTCTCTAGCGTTGCCAGCATACGCAGGACTGCCCTTTGTCAGGAGAATTATGTTATCGAACAGACTCCATATCTCGGAGCGCGGCTGATGGACTGGCGGAATTAGCCATGAAGTTGCTTTGGCACAGCAATGCGGTGAACCCACTCGTTACGATGATTGTCCTTCCCTTCCGCGCCAGGTGCTGCAACGACTTCACAATTTGGAATGCGCTGGTCGAGTCGAGTCCAGTGGTAGGCTCATCGAGCCAGAGCAAGCTAGGATTGGATAATAGCTACTCATCTAGGTTAGTCTTGGTGAAGAAGCTCGGCACTTCCTGACCCGTACCTGGACACCGATGCTGGTCCTCCTTTTTTCGCCACCACTACAACCCCTATGCTCGTGGTCACCGATGCGCGTGTCGGCTGCCTCTTTCAGGCTCAATTCTAAAATGACCTCCTCGACCAACTGCCTTCTCTCCTGCTGGGACACTGATGAATCCAATCGCAGCTGCGCGGCATATGTTAATGTTTCACGAACTGTCAGCGTTGGAAGGAGCACATCTTGTTGGATGACATATGCGCTCCTGATGGCTGCCGAATCTTCCGACCCATTGAACAAGGTGCGGCCTGAGACAGATAGCCGGCTTCCATGGATGCGGCCGCTCATCTGATTCAAAAGACTCGTTTTGCCGCTCCCGCTGCCTCCAATAATAGCAGTCAGGGTGCCGCATTGGACATAGGCCGAAATGTCGTCCAATATGGTCTTCACATGACGGCTAGGCGGATCCCTGCCCTGGCCCTCTTGTTTGGAAAAGAGTCTGGCAAACAGAGAGGGGCCCTCGTCGACTGAGACGGACAAGTGGTCGAGCTGCACCGAGACAGGGTCGACTTCGCGCAAGGAAATTGCATTCTCGCCATGTGAGGTGTTTGTCGGCACTGGGCGAATAGAGTCCGAAGTCGTGGGCGGGGGTCGTTCGGCATCGTGCTCGTGCTGCGGCGGCGGGGTGGGGCGTCGCTCTCGCTTTCTGTTCTCTTGCTGGGCCATGGCGACAAGCAACTAGACGACGCGCTCGTGGGACCTCATAGCCGACGCCACAGCGACCGAGACGGATGTGGGAGCGGGAAGGTGATGATGAAGATGTGGGAGAGACATGGTGCCCGAAGCTGAAAAAGAAGAATCCAACCCAACCCAAGGCCGCAAGATCCCACCTGCTCCAACACTCGCTAAGCTGAGATATTCTCGTTGCGAGGACGGCCATACCCCTCAGATCTCGCTTGCCAACCGAGGCGTCGTGTCGGCACCATGTCCGGCATAATTCTGTCTAATGTGCTGGGGGAGCAAACATTGAAGGTCGGAGAGAGAGCGTGGATCAAAGTCTGTGACGGCCGCAACTCTTGTATACCCTATTTCGACTCTGCCCGTCGTCGAACAGCCACAACGGCGTGGTCAAGAGGGCTCAAAAGCCTAAAGTCGATCTAACGGTCCTGTACGCCATCAGCCGCGGTCCCCTGTCGTTGTGGCGTCTTCTCGGCCTCGACATGCACACCACACACTGCACGCTTGTGCCGGATGACAGTTCGCATGTAACGTTCGGAAAACACCACCTTGCCCGATTTCCTTTTCTTTACGGCATCCTGGCCATGGCGTTGCCGAGGCGGGTCCGGCACTTCGCATGATGATGGGCGGCTGGGGTTGTTGGGATGCGCGAGAACTTCGGCTGCTTCTCACCGCAACCACAGCAACGATCTGCACCGAGTAAGTTTAGACGGTCCCGTCTTGGAATCTCGCTACCTGGACGATAATGTTGACCCAAGACGCTCCAAGCTGGACGAGCATCGTCGATGCATTCGACACGAACAGGCCCTCGTCCCACGGCTCGCATCAACGCCAGCGCTCCAGAGGTGCGATTCGGAACTGCTCAAACTGTCGACGCGCAGCTGCTCCAACGCGCGCTATCCCCATGGGGTCTCTGGTGGAGGTGGCTGGCTTCTGTCGACAACTCCACGCCCGCCACGTCTTGGTAATCATAGGTCGGACAACGACCGCCAGGACGCTGCTGATCTTCGTCGTCGTATTAGCCAGCCGAGGCCCAGCCTTCACATCAACTCCAAACTCCATCTTGGTTCTGACACTGGCGTTCGCCTTCCAGGCCCGCGGTTGAGGCCTCCGGCGCGGTGCAATATCCACGTGAACCCCGTTCACACGTCCTCGTGGCACAGCAAGCAATATGCTGCTCCAGAACGGGCATCCCACTCCCACCCCCTATCAAATGTCCGATATCAAATATAGCCTTCTCACACCGTCCCGGCCTTGCCTCTTGACGGATATTTGCCTGCCACTTTACCATGCTGACTGGTTCGTGTCAGCTTGATCAAGTGAGGAGTTCGCCCTGCAGGCACGCACATAGGGCTGTCCGCGTGGGGAAGGCAATCTCACGCCTCCGCACCGGACTCTTGCCAACGGCCGTGATTCCCAACTCTAACATGACCGTTCGCCTCGTGGCCAAGGCGAGACGTCGCTGACATCGGTGTGCCTACCTTGTAGTGCGCGCTTCATAACCACTAACCGCCTCTCCGGCTCGACCGCAGACCTTCTTAGGCCTTCTTGGGGCGTCCGCAGCGCGCATAATCTGGAATATCCGGGGGACTTGATGCAAGGAACATATCCTCCAACTCCGTCTAACCGTCACTGTCGGCCCTGCTAGTCGTCACGCTCTTCTTCAAGTTGCCCAGATCACCCTTTTGGGTCACTACCGAGTTCGGCAATAAAGGCGAGCGGTGTGGTCGCTATATCTTACCCGGCCATTTCCGAATGTGATGGCCGTAGTGCTTGATGACCCATCACATGCTTCTCCCCATCCTCAGGGTCCAATCCTCCTTTCTTCAATAGAGACTGTTCGAATGCTGCCACACCGCCGATAACAGTACGCGCGTCCTCATACGCCGTTCATCACACAGCAGCACCCATCTCGCATCATCTGGCGTGAGCCAAACGTCATCGTGGAAATTGCGCAAGGTGCGACCTAGCGCCGCTCACCCCATAAAACCTCGTGATATAGACACAGCGTGCATCGTCTCAGGCTCTGATTCCTGGTCCCACACGGCCCTTTGCGTCCGAACCTGCTCTCTGGAAAGCAGTTACCCCCACGCCGAGTATAAGATCGATTTTTTGGGGGTGCATGGCAATATCAAACCGCCTTCGACATGCTCAACGGGGCTTCCACCCCCAAACATTGGCGAGATAGCCCTCGAGCGCCACAAAACCCCTCCATGCAATAGGCAGAAGACTTGAAATACCCGGATCGCAAGCCACCGGATACTGTTTCCTGGCAACCCCCCCCCTCTTACAGCTCCCTGAAACATCCAGGCCGTGTTCTTTGAGTGCAGACACGGGAGGTGTGCCTCGTGCTTCGACATCGTGTCCCCCACTCGTCCTACCGTCTTGGGCCACATGGCCCCGAATCGCTGGGATGACCGTCCATCTGCATTTTATTTTTGAACAGGCCACTGTCGTCGGTTCCTGAACGTCTTTAGCGCATCCTTTCTCCACTAAAATTTTCAGGAAAATGCCTGCCTTGGGGCCCTTGCTCCCGCCGGCTAAATCGACGTGAACGCAACTGTCTGGCTGCTCGGTGGCTCGCCACGCCTGATGGCCGTGGCTGGGAAGGCATCATGAGTCGAACAGCGTCGGCAGACTTGTTACACAGAAACACCTTTTAGTGAAATGTACTGGGGTGGCCGTCTGCGTGATTGGAGGGTTGAGCTCGCCGTGTGCTGCCGGACGCGCATGGCTCCGGGAATTAGAGCCACGATCGGTGCAAATCGTCTTCACCGTCTGAACAAAGGCCGGCGAGTGGAGGCGGATGGATCGAATGAGAGAGCGGCGCGGCCGCAAAACCATGCATTGCGAAAAAAATACGTGTGCAAATGGCAGCGAAGCCGAGCAGTGCTATAGCCTCCCAAGTCATCAACAGGGCCCTAAAGGTTCGGGCTCATGGCCATATGCGCCAGGCCGTCCAGGCCATGCAGTCGTTGCCTCGTACGCCTGCTTCCACAATCGAGAAATCCAAAAGCGCATAAACGTCGCCGAAGCGAAACAACTAGGAGAAAGTCGCGCAAAGCGACGTGCGTGAGAAACTCAAATTCGAATGGGGACCCGGAAAGCCGTTTTTGAAATCCAACAGTAATACCGCTCATGCTAAGGAAAACGCGTGCCTGCCCAATGCGTCCCGACCCGCTTGGACCTCGAGTGCGCCAACAGCTGTTCCAGAAAACGTAAAAGGGTGGGGAAATTACCGCCTCGTCTCCGTTTTGACCTGATATGGAATGTCATGAAGCGTCGCGAACATCCACAGTGCGAGCTTCAAGTCGCCAGGAAGTCCCAGCCCTTGTTGTTGATGATTTTCTCCCAGTCCCAAGACTCGGGGTCGTTGGTGTCCATCAAATGCCACACCTTCTCCACCACTTCTTTGGCGTGGTGGATGTTGCCTAGGCCTGTGACGGCCATTAAGCCACTGAATGCTCGATTGACTTCGACGCGCTGATCTGCCTCAAACGCAGCGCAACCGATCAGAAAAAGGGGCATAAGCACGTTGCTCTGTATCCAGCCTTCGGCCGGCAACTCGTTCATGTAGCGGATGGCATCGTCGACGGCCCCTTTGATGTACGGATGCGGCGCTGATTCCTTTGTTGTCCGGAATAGATAGACCCAAGTCGCTTGTCGATAAAGCATGGAAATGGTGTATCGAGGAGTGCCGGGTGTTTGAGGACATGTCCAATTACGCAGTCCCGAGTCTATCGCATGCGCGGCGAGTAGTGCCTCATAGTCCATGGTCGGTTCTTGCTGAGTATCGATCCGCATGCGCAGTCTTCTCCGCAGATTGCTGATCTTGGAGATGAATCCAAAGAGGCCGTCGGAGATGCCTATGAGCGCAGCAGTGTCTGAACTGACTTGGAACGGTAACTTGAAATCCTCCATCATGGTCACTTCGGCATTGTCCAGCGACGTGATTTGACTAGCGATGAAATGGTAGTAGATGAACTCGTCGAAAAGAGTTTGAAACTCGGCGTTCTTGGACTTTTGCGACTCGGATATCTTTTTAGCTGCGAGCATGTGCAGTCTGTATTCGCCCGAGGTGCTGCCATCGCAAATGCAATGCAAGAGATGGAGTAGTATCTGCGCGACGTTGTGGTCTTCGTAAATCATGGTATCACCTTCGCCTGCCTTTTGACGCTGCAAATCTTGGTTCAAAAAATGCAGAGCTTTGCCTCTGTGAAACGTTTGCCTGTCCTGATAGTCTTGTGAAGGTGTTACGGAGCACAAGTGTGATGCCGACAGGCAGAGTACCGAGTGCATCAGGCCCTCGTGGCGCAGAGCCATTGGCAATAGGATTTTCGTAAACGGATTCGAGGCCTGATCGTCGTGGAGGCTGAAAACACCGCTGACGCGCTGGACGAAGTGCTGGAGCAGGAGTCGATCGACGTCGTTTTCAACGCCTTCCATGAGTGGAGGCAAATCAAAGCTCATATCGAAGCTCTGCTTGCGAGCTACAGAGAATTTAGCCTGCAAAGATCTGTCTTGACTGGCCAACAAACCTTCTGCGGCCCGTTCCTTTCCGCTTCTCCAAATTTCCACGGGTTTGTAGCCTTCGCAGTGGATGTTATTCTTCTGGCAAGAGAGACCTGCACCGCGTTAGCCCTGCGACATGCCTTTGCGAACCTCGGTATCATACAAAATGGTCGGGTCTCGTCGCATTTCTTCTTTCGCTTGCGACATGTTGTACAGCCCGTCTTCGATCGCGCCTTCGTCGCCTTGGACAAGTTGGTCGGCGATCGCGGAGGATATATGCGCGGTCGGCCACGGCCTCTTCGCACTCGCACTACGGGTTCGGTGGGCGATATGGGAGGATCGTCGCCGAAAGGCTCGGTTTTGACATCTGCGAGTAGGAGCTCCGTCTCCTCGACCTTGGGCACAATCTCGTCGGAAGGATTCCGCGAATCGATTCGTGACTGCAGTCGTGGGTCTGAGGGCGATATTTCGTGCGTGTCGAAGATAGGGGTGTCCATGGGAGAGTCGCTGCTGGAAGACATGGAGGGCGGTGGGGACGAGCTAATGCTCAAGCGAGCTGACGCTCTTGGTGGCGGATGCCCGAAGAAGAGCGACGAGGTCATTCGGTCTGTATGTGGAGTGGGCTCGATGGCTACCGGTGTTCAAAGGTAGACATTGAACAGTGGCGTCCCGGGTGGAAGACGACAAGAGTGCGGCCTCGGGAGCGAGAGCTGCACCCTGGACCACAAGTGTCAATGCGAAGACGGGGTATTAGGCGAAGTAGTCGCCTCGTGGCCGCCGTGGAACGCAGAGTGTCGGGGCGAGATCAGCGGCGGTACGACGAACTTCGATGTTGTGGAAGATGGGGAAATCGGAGGGAGGGTCCACACGGTTCGCTTCTGATGCTTTGAGCGATCGCAGGACGGCAACGTTGCGAAGAGCGGGGGGAGGATCGTTAGCGAGCGAAGGCGCAGGGCGAGGGGGGCCAATAACGAAGTGTGTGGAACAGACGGCAAGACGTCGCACAACAATGCTCCTGCGGCCGAGCTGAGGGCGCTCGATGCAGGCTGGGTGCCGAGAGCTGGCTGGGGGATGCGGGCCAGGTGCGGTCGTAAGTGGTAAGTCGGAAGGGAGGGGCGCGCGACGTGGGCAGCCGTGCGGAGAGTAGGAGGTGCGACAGGTTGATCTGCTGAGCGGGGAGGAATACGACTTTAACGACTGGGACGAGTGCCGGGGCAGGGCCAGCTAACTAGCCCAGGTCGCACGGCAAGGTAGGGACCAAAAGATATAGTGAACGACGACGTTAATGTAGCGATCCTGCTGTCCTCGGCGCAGGAGTCCCATTCCATCAAACACGCTTCTGTAGTGGGTGAATGGATGACCCTGGAAGGCGTCCCGCGTCGCTGGGCCTGGCTCTTATACAGTCGAAGCAGGGTCAGTCGACGGTGCACTGCTCACGAGTGGAACAGTCCTCGCGAGGGAACGATGGCTTCGTAAAGTGCAGCGCCGGCGTCAAAGGGCGCCTGTACGTGAGCACTAGGATCTGCGGAGGCCGCAATTTCTCCTCCACGGGTGTATATAACATGCTGGTAGTACAGCCGTGCGTATTGTATTGTGCATTACTCGTCGCCGCTGCGGGCGCGTCCTTCTTCTGCCTCGCACGCCTCTCGTGGCCCTGGTCCGCAGGCATGCCTGCGCCGTCCTGTTGGCTGACAGGTCCGAGTGGTCCAGTCCATGATGGTGGTGGCTATATGATGGACAGCGGGGAAGCATGCAATCCAGCGAACGCCGCGGCATCTCTCTGCAGCGTCTCCAGGGTGTGATTTGCTCGCCCCATACAGGCCAAGGCCGGATTCGCACAACGGACCTCTCGATCGCTGCTGCTTATTGTTACCACCAAAACGCCATCCAAACGACGGGCTGGCCACTCGAGCTGCTAGCGAAGCCGCGATGCTCCTGGTCTGGCCTCGAGGGCAGGTCGCAGAGAACTGGCCCCACCGACGGCGCGCGCAGGCGTCGTGCCATGGCCGCACCAATCACTATGATTTTTGCATACTTGCTTTCGAGTGGATCGGATGAAGCTCACCCATCCGAACCGGCATGAAAGAGGATGACGAGGCCAACGTGAGCCGTGTCGAACGTGTGGTGCTTCAAGCCGCAAGCAAAGCAGGGATCGCAGGACGCCTCATGGGCGCGCAGATCCTGGGGTTGAAGTCGCACGGGCCTCGATACATCCATGTCGGGGGTCGAAACTTACCTTACCGTAACACAGACGCGGGACAGCATCCCCGCACCGCGCCTTAGTGTTGCGTGCAATGCAGGAAACGTAAGACATGGGACCATCGTTTCCAGCGTAGCTTCCAGGCAGCAGAAGAAGCTGTTGTCCACTCGGAAAGCAGCCGGAAAGCTCCAAAAGCTCGGCCGTTGTGCCTCGCCGTAATCTGCTCTCCACAGTCGCATATTTGGTACGAAACGGGCGGGAAACGGAATGGGTCTGAGAGGATCTGGGGACACGCTTCAGCGTCCGGCTCCAAGACGGTTCCACACGTCACCGAAGAGAGTCGGGCCGTTGTGGATGGGTTTAAAGAGCGGAAGATCTGCCGCGAAGTGGGCATTTCCCCAGCAGTGATGCAAGTGGAGAAGAGGTCCCGCTTCGTGTGTGTTTTCGTCGCGCAGCTACGGGACTGTGTCATTGTCTGACTTGCTCGCAAGGGTCATGGAAAGCCGTCGGCCTAGCTCCAGCTGGTCGAGGAGGCGGCGATATTGTGGAGGCAGCTGCCCTAGTAGGCCTGCAGTATCTCGATCACAGCAAACACTGGTGCATCGATCATCGACGGGAGTTAGCTGCAGTAGACTGCCGTGCTGCCGCGCGCCCCATCTCCGGCCGGAGCGTGGTTCGAGTCGGTTGACTTTACAGTTTGAGCGTCCATGTTGCCCTTGCAGAGCGTGTCAACGGTGTCAGGCCGATGACTTATATTAGTCCATGACGGCCTGAGGGAGACGGGTGCAAGACGCCGTCGTGGTGGTGGAGGTGGTGGTGGTGTGGAGAATGGACTGGAAGGGAAATTGGGTGTGACGTGCAGATTTTAGCGGCATGCGTGTGCGCGGGGCTGCTGGCTTGCACCGTGTCGAGGCACGCAGCTGCACGTCGGCCCTTCTAGAGGGCGATGCGAAGGCTCTCGGGTACTGCAGCGGATGTACGGGTACCTATAGCACCCTGTGCTAAGCATATCGCAACGTACCAGCGCGGCGGACGGTCTGTCCCTACCGTTGGGGTGGAAGCAATCTATCAGGAATTGTCTGCACACAGCAGCCTGAGTAGTGTACCTGAGCGGGCCGTTGCACTGTTCCAATAGGGCGGAAAGGATCGTCGTCGGTACATGGCGACATCTGGGTATCCTCTTTCGCACGGCTGAAGCCACTGCGGCGTCATATTGAGCTAGCCGATAGTAGTATCCCGCGACGCGTGCACGGATCCCCTGCGCTGCGACTGGAGTTCGGATCGGGTGCTCGCTGCTCCGTTTGTGCGATGCGTTTTGCGATGCTCTGGTTGACCATGTTTGATGGTTGATGGTTGATGCGTGATGCGTGAGGCTGCTTTTCTGAGGGGCGAGGAGGTCCACTCTGGACGCGTCGGGCCGACTATTTCTCCGAACGGCTAGCTCCGTGCTCCCTTCTTTCACTCTGCCTGCGTGCCTGCCTACCAAATAGCAGCACAGTCGTCCACCACGGCCACGGCCGCTGCATGCCCTGCAGATAGCATCAATCGCTCGCCGCGGGCTCCACCCCCGCCATGTTTAACTTCACCCCGCTACTGGGCGCCCAGTCCACGTCGCCCGCGTCGCAGTCTCTCTTGGAATTCGATGGCGGCATCAAGGTTCTCATAGACGTCGGCTGGGACGAGAGCTTCAGCGTCGAACTGCTCAGGGAGATAGAAAAGCACACCTCGACCCTCTCCTTCGTCCTCTTGACCCACGCGACCACAGCCCATGTGGGGGCATACGCCCATTGCTGCAAGCACATTCCCTTGTTCGCGCGCATCCCCGTCTACGCGACAAACCCCGTCGTGTCTCTCAGTCGAACGCTGCTGCAAGATCTCTACGCTTCGACGCCCCTCGCGGCGACTATCATCCCCACTGATGCCCTCGCCGAGTCCGCATACTCGTTTCCCGCCCTGAAAGATGGGAGCAACCCCAACATTCTCCTGCCTGCCCCCACGCCTCTGGAGATCGACAAATACTTCGGCTCCATCAATGCCCTCAAGTATTCTCAACCGCACCAACCCATTCCATCACCTTCGTCACCTGCCCTAGGGGGCCTCACTATTACTGCATACAGTGCTGGACACACACTCGGGGGCACCATATGGCACATACAATATGGCATGGAGTCGGTTGTGTATGCGGTAGACTGGAATCAGGCAAGGGAGCATGTTCTCTCCGGAGCTGCTTGGCTTGGCGGTCCTGGAACCGGAGGCTCAGAAGTCCTGGAGCAGCTTCGCCGTCCAACCGCAATGATTTGCAGTAGTAAAGGTGCTGGCCTTGTAGCAACTTCCGGACAGCTGAGCAAGAGAGACGAGGCCCTCCTTTCTCAGGTTCGGAGTGCAGTGGGCAATGGAGGATCTGTTCTCATCCCGTCCGACTCGAGCGCGCGCATTCTCGAGCTCGCATATCTCCTGGAGAAAAGCAAGCAAAATGACATGTCTACCAACACCAACAGCGCACTCAAAGATGCGGATATATATCTGGCTGGCCGCACCAGCAATTCAACCCTGAGGGTAGTAAGGAGTATGCTAGAGTGGATGGAACAGGGCATCGTCAGGGAATTCGAAGCTGCAAATAGCGCGCAAGAGGCACAGGAACAACACCGCGGTCGAGGTCAGCAAGGCTCTCACGGAAGAGGCAACGAAGACGAGGCTAGGAAGCCGTTCGAATTCCGACACATCAAATTGATCGAAGGCAAATTGAAGTTTAGCAAATTGCTGGCTGAAACTGGCCCACGAATTATATTAGCGAGCGACACATCTCTCGAGTGGGGCTTCTCGAAAGATGCCCTGAAGGCCCTCGCCTCTGACCCGCGAAATCTCGTTATCCTGACGGAGCGTGCTGGGCAGCTTAATCGACAGGAACAGGGCCTTGGTAGATATCTGTGGGAACTTTGGCATGAACAAAGTGCCTCAGCCGGACATGAATCAGGCGTTCAATCGGTCATCGACTTGGCAGGCGCGCAACCGGTAGTTCAGACCGTTCAGACGGAAGTGCTTCAGGGCAAGGAGTTAACGCTCTACGAACAATACCAAGCCCAGCAACGCCAGAAACAGACGACGATGCAGGGTGAGGGTGGCACGGCACTAGAAGCTTCGACTGATGCTGTCGACGAAGGCGCAGAATCTTCATCAGATGAAGAAGATGAAGAAGAGTCGGGCCAGGGAAGAGTCCTCAACACGACAACACAGCTACAGCACACGCGAAATAAGCTTGGCCTCAGCGATAAGGACCTCGGTGTCAATATCCTCGTTCGAAAGAAGAACGTGTACGACTTTTACGTGGTCAAGACTGAGAAGGAGAAGCTGGGTAAACGAGACAAGATGTACCCCTTCGTGGCCAAACGCCGCCGTGTCGACGACTTTGGTGATATCATTCGACCAGAAGACTTCGCCCGCGCAGAAGAAGAGGACCACAAAGCTGGAGATACATTCCGCGACACAGCCAAGAAGGAGAACGCAGTTGGCCAGAAGCGCAAATGGGTCGACCTGGCAGTTCAGCCAACACGCAACGGCGCACCGAAGCGGCAAAAATCACCCAGCGGACCAACAGAAGCAGATTCCGAGAGCGAGGCCGAAGCCGACTCGGAAGCCACAGCAGGACCGATGCGAGTGGACCTAGGCACCGAGGCCCTGTCCCTCCACTGCAAACTCACCTTCATCGACTTCTCCGGCCTACACGACCGGCGCACAATCCAAATGCTCCTCCCGCTCATCAAACCCCGCAAACTCATCTTCGTTGCGGGCGAAGCGCAAGAAACCCTCGACCTAGCCGACGAATGCCGCACGCTCCTCAACGCAAACAACACTGAAACAGCCATCGATGTCTTCACCCCAACGCCCGGCTCTCTCATCGACGCATCCGTCGACACAAACGCCTGGACCGTAAAACTCAGCAAGCAAATGGCCAAGAAGTTGCACTGGCAACAAGTCGGCGGCCTCAGCGTCGTCGCCATTACAGGCCGCCTCGCGGCCGCGCGCGTCTCGTCGCCGGACCCGACGGCCAAGAAGGCGAAGCTGGACAACGACGTGGCTACGGCGGCGCCAGCAGCTACTGCAGAGGCCCCCGACGCCCCGCTCCCGGTCCTAGACGTGCTTCCGCCGAACTTGCTCTCGGCGACGCGAGCTGTGGCACAGCCGTTCCATGTCGGAGACCTGAGGCTCGCGGAGCTGAGGAAGTTGATGTTGCAGGCGGGCATGAGTGCTGAGTTTCGGGGGGAGGGGACGCTGGTTGTGGATGGGAGTGTTGCGGTGAGGAAGGCTGCGTTGGGGAGGATAGAGGTTGATGGGGGGGCGTATGGGTTTGGGGAGAGGGGGGGTGGTGGGGGGACGTTTTGGAGGGTTAGGAGGATGATTTATGAGAGGTTGGCTGTTGTGGCGGGGGGTTAGGGGGGGGGAGAGGGGTGTATGATAGGGAGGGGGGATGGCTAGATAGGTACGATAGTTACTGTATGCTACATCATCCAATTTTCCCATGTGAAAGTCTTGCGTTGTGTGTCTGTCTGCATAGTCGTATTTTGATCTAAACTTCAAGGGCTTTTGTGCACTGTACTCTTAACCAGATTGCTCCGAGGTGTCACAGCATACATCACACACCCAAACACAAAAACACTGAAATCACCCCCTTCTCTATTCATTCAGATACTCTCATTCTCTCACGCCACCTAATCCATACACACCGCCCTCCCATTTGCCCTTGTCCCCTCCCCCAGAGAAAAAAACTCCCTACCCATACACATAAAGCACGCTTTATTCTATCCCATCCCATCCCATTCCCCGCCCCAAAGCTCCGACGCTCAGACATGAGATTCGAAAAAGGGTGGGGGGAGATTCCTCCCGCGCCGAAAAAAATGCCATTTCCCGCGCAATCGAGTTCCGCCCAGCTCCGAAGAAGAAGAAGAAGAAGCAGAAAAAAATCAGATGTCGAAGTCGCTGCACTCGCATTGGAAAATGTGTATGAAGGGGGAAACTAAGTCTTTTTTGATGATGGGGCGCTGTCTTCGCGTACCAGAGAGGAAAAAGAGGCCGATGATGCCGCTTGAGAAAAGCCGCGACGTACCGCACAAAACCGCTTTGTACCTGTACTGTGTGGACATAATACATGGTGCTTCGAAATGCAGGGGGCAAAGGGCCAGATCGAGGGAAGGTAACGCCCAGACATGCAAGTCGCCGGAAAATAAAAAGCAGTGTTACTTTTCAGGAAATGATTGGACATGACTCTTTTGAGTAGTGACGCCAGGGACACCGTATCCGCCGTTGAGTAGGGTATTCGCTGTTTTGTATCGAGCTTTTGATATTACCGTTATTTGCTGATGCTGAGGGCGGATGGGACATAGATCATGGTCGTATATCATCTGGGTTGGTGTCGTGAAAGTCGCTTGGAGAAGGGGTTGATATGTCGTCCGATCATAAATGTGGACGGATCTAGACAGTTCGAGATGGCTGATGTGTGGTGCCTGGATTCGCTCAGGATGGATTACCCCAAGGTCCAGGTTCTTTTCCTAATGTAGGTTGCGATCCCGCCACACGATGACCACCGATGGGAGCGATGCTCGGACTAGCCTTTCCACCACTACCCCAGGACAGTCCGCTGAGGCGCTTGTTGCTAGTGCTGCTCGTCGTGCTAGCACCATCCTTCTCCTTGCTTCGCAAGCGCTCGAGCTCCTCCTCTTCCTCCATGCTAAACAAGCCCTGCTCTTCCTCGATCCGCTCCCTTCCGATGCTGGTGCTGCTCACGGCTCGGTCCATACCGAGGCGGCTGCTTGAGCTGCCAATGCTACCGGAAGACGTGACCCGATTGTACCCTGGATGCATGGGATTACCGCCAAGAATAGGGGCTTCGGCGCCGTCCGAGGCACGTGAGGACAGGCGAGTGCGTTGGAGTTGTTGGCTGATCATGCTCATGGAGGCCTGGCGTGGGGGTGACGAGACGAACGGGCTAGCTTCCCCGGATGTGGGGCGGTTCATCGCGCGGAGTGACGGGCTGGCACCAGGATGAAGCGAAGAGTTCCGAAGAGGCGATCCAACGTGACCAAATGGAGAGATGCCTGGCAACGAACCGGGCTCACCACCGGTGTCAGCTTTCTTGCCCCACAGCGACTGGAACCGAGAGGGCGAGGAGGCGGCTCCTGTGGGCGAACCAACCTTCATATCCGAAGCCGTGGGCGAGGCTCCCAGCCTGGAAAGCGAATGCCGATGACTGAGCGAGTTTCCTTCGTTGTCACCATGATCCCGTGAGAAGCGGCGCATCTTTTCCTGAGGCGTTAGGAGGTCGTTGAGCGAACTTGGGATCAGGTCTTCCTCGAATCTGCCACCTACCAAATCGCTATCGTCCCAATCGTCCTGAGCCGCCATGGGTGGGCGTGCGCCTACGCTGGCAGAGATCATGCCCTTTGGCCTTCGCATCTCGGAATGCATGATCCTCCTGCCCAGTGGCTGTTCAATCGAATCAGGGGGAGACGAGCCAAGGGCGGCAGCCCTGCTGCGTGAATCATCGCCAAACGCCGAGTCGCGGAGGTTGCGAAGTGCGGGGGAGTCATTCTGATATGACGAGGGCGGCGAATTGGCCCCGAAGCCAGCAGGCATCGAGGAGGCAATCGGACCATATCGAGCCACATGCGAGATGCCATTGCTGTCAAAGGACGCGGGCAACTGCACATCCATGACCGTGAGGCCTTTTGGCACGGGAGAGAGCGGCCTACGTCCTCCCTCGGTCGGCGGTGATCCGTAGTTGGAGCCGGGGTGCGAGGAGAATGTGGTGTCTATCGTGGGTATGTTCTCATACTGCATCTTCTGGCCAAAGTACTCGTCCTGTCCTGGATATCCACCGAAGCCCGACGTGGGTTGCGCATGAGCTTGCATCGTCAAGAGCGAGCTGCCCGAGGGAGGATTCTGCGAGTGTGGGAGATTCACGCGTCCGCCCAGGCTGTAGCCGCCGCCCACGAAGCTGCCTCGATTGACGACATGACCGTTGGGGAGGATGTGGGCTAGGGCGCATTTGGGACCGAATTTGCAGTTGCCCTATGACAGCCACAGTCAGCAGACGAATTGACGCCAGCTTTCCCAATCAGCTTACTTTGGTGAAGTACTTGCACGGCGCCCGCTCCGTCAACGGTTCGTCCGAGTGCAAGAAGGGACATGCCTTGCCAGCCTGGCATGCACCCTGTCGGTAGAATTTGCAGGGGACATGGGAGGTGCCTTTCCTCGCAGTTAGCAGACGAATGCCCGGATCGCTCGCGCGCCGCATACTCTTGTTGTTTGGGGGGCTTCGGGGACCGTCGAAGCCCATGCCCCGCAGGTTTGCTGCGTGCCCGTTGCCGGCACGGCCATGCGACCCGGCGGGCACGGGCATGGGCCCGTTGCCGTTTGCGCCTGACATGGTGCCGTTGGCAGAAGCGTGGCGGAAGTCGGTCGAGGAGCGGGGAGTGATTTGCGGACGAGGCGGGCTGCTGAGGCCAGAGAAAGGCGGGCCGGCAGTGCTCAGTTGGTGAGAGAAGGCCTGGTGTTGAAGGTGCGGTGGTGGGGAGTTGTGGTGGGGGCTTTCTGCGGCCAGCTCGGGCATTTGACTGCTGGCGGCGAAGGCAGCCATGGTTGCGTGCTCGGGAGGGTCGCCAGGGCGCTGGCAGGACCTTTTTTCTCGGGTGAAAGCCTCGAGGGCGCAAGAGAAGGGGGAAGAAAAGAGAAGAGAAGAGAAGAGAAGAGACAGAGACGAGACCCTCGTCGCGCCGCCGCAGGGTATGGCAGGGCAAGAGAGAGACGCGGCTAGGCTGGACGCGGCTTAGGCAGGTGCTTCGCTTCGCTTACGGCGGCCGACTCGAAGGGAGAGGCGGGCGGCGGCGTCCTGAATGTCTGGGGCTTGTCGCGACAGACGCAGCGGGGACCGGGCCGCGGTGGTGACGAGTGACGACGGTGGTGGTGATGTATAAAAAGCAAGCATGAACAGCTATGGCGAGCTGGAGGCAGAGGGGCCGGCTATATTATTTGCAGGGCACAGGTACCTACCTCCCTTAGATGGATGGCTCGCTATCAGTCACGCGGGCCAGATGCCTTCTGCTCACGCGGGAGCCGCTGTGAGGCAACCAGATACGAACGTCGGCTTGGGAAGGCGCCCTTGATAAGGTCCGTTTCAGCACCGTCGTCCATGGCAGGCACGTTGCAGCCACCACCCCCGCCCGCGCCTTGCTCTTGCCAAGTGCGTGTGGGTGGTCGCTGCCCTTTGCGGTCGGCCTGCTCTCGTGATGGCTTCTTCATTGCGAAATGTGTTTCAGACGACTGGTCATGCGAGGCCCTGTCGGGGAGCATTCCAGCCACTCGAACTCACACGCCCACCCTTCTCATCAATAGGGAGGGACCGACGCCGGAAGGGGCGGAAGAAGGCACTCGCCACAGCGCTGCGCCGTGATGTTCGTTCCTCAGGCTGGCTCGCCTCTACTTCCACGTGACGCTCCATGTCTGCTCGCCTCTCCGGAACGGCACTACCTCAACGCTGATGCTGTCCTTCTTCAGCACCTCCGTGATGCTCTGCTCGCCTCTCTTCAGCACAATCCGCTCTTTCCTTCTGTCCTCAACGCCGTAGAACTTGCGTCCCCAGCTGCCCAAGAATCCTCCTAACATCTCTACCGTGACGTCCTCCTCATTGATGACCCCCCTCTCTATCCCTTTGCCCAAAGCATCGAGCACATATCCCAGTGCGTATGGCTGCGTGAACACGCCCGCAGCAATCTTGTCCTCGCCCCTCTTCTTCCTGCTGTCGTGTGGTGCGCTATCCGTTCCGAGGAAGAACTTCCCGCTGGAAGACGTCACCGCCTGGAGCAACGCATCACGGTCTTCGGGCGTCTTCGCCACTGGCTTGCAGAAGCAGTATGGGTCGCCGGCCCAGTCATCAATAATCAGGCTCAAGTGATGCGCCGTGATGGTGCCTGCCACTGTTGGTCCGCAGGCTCGGACTGCGGCGATGGCGGCGGCTGTGCTGCAATGCTCCAGAATGATGCGAAGCTTTGGGAAGCGTTCATGAAGCGTCTTCAGGGTTGGCAGAAAGGCCGGCTCTGCGTTGAGAATGGTGATTGCTGAAGAGTCTTTTGTGCTGGACGCGTGTGCGTGCGCTGGCGTCGACGGGACCTCGCCGTGCAGGTTAAGGATCATGTTCTGCTTCTCCATTTCCGCAAAGACGGGGTAGAACGCCTCGTAGTCGACGACACCAGATGATGAGTTCTATGGCGCTTTAGTTTTCCATTCGAACAGTCTCATGTCTTGACGTACCGTCGTCACGCCAGCTGGGTACGATTTGACACCTGTTACGCCGGCCTCCTTTGCTTCTCGGATCACCTCCGGAGTGGTCGTTTCATGGAGATACAATGACATGAGATAGTCGACATTGGGATCAATGCCTCTGAGTCTGTCGCGGTATTCGAGGCATTGCTTGACCGTGGACACGGGTGGTACAAGGTTTGGCTAAATGAAGCTGTCAGCACCCACAGCCAGTCTGCCCAAAGAATAGACCTAGGAAATGGAGCGAGTCCCTTCAATTGAACCAAGAATTGTCACCTACCATGACATAGACCTGGTTAACTCCACCAGCGCGAACAGTCGGCGTTACCAGCTTCGACATTTCGCCATCCCGAAGATGCACATGCGGATCAAAGGCTGCCGGCAGCTCAATTTCGTCTAGGTTGAATAGGTTGAAGAACGCCATGTCATTTGTGTCTATCGACTCACGGCGTCTGAACTCGGCTGCTCTGGTTCACAATTGTGGCAGCGAGCTGAGCGAGATCGGGCAAGAACCATTTTTCGCCGAGCTATGCCTTATTCGGCAAGCCCATCAATTGGTCGCTCTGCAGCACGTAGTTTCCATGTCCGAGTGTCTCGTTCCATTTACGAACTATATTTACTGTGAGGTGCAGCCCATCTCCTTCTGCCCATGCGACACTGAACTCAGCGTTCAAATCATCTGCTTTATCCGTCCGCTCTCAGATCATGAGCAGATTGTGGTTTAGAACTCGAAAGCCCATCAATCACCGTACATTACCATTCGTCTTTGCTATTCGGACTTCTACCCGCTGATCCCAACGTTTCGGTATATAATCAGCTGTAAGCCCGCTGTGTCTGGTCCTCTTCGATCCTCCAGAGCCAGTGGTTTCACTTGAAGTCGACCGCTCAGGCGACGGATTGTCGCGTGGTCGCTTTAGCCGAAGCGGCATTGGTGAATTTCGTGATGAATCAGTTGTTCTCACAGGCATTCCTTCGACCATGATGTCATCACCCTCCACGGGACCGAGTTCGATGTCCTCAGACAATGTATGCAGGATACCGACCCCTTGTTGAACGTTTCTAGAAAGAGCGACCATTAACGCTTGGCCGAGGACGAAAGCAACGTTTCGATCGACCCCATTTCCAATGATACGGATCTGACTCGTTGTGTTGCCAACTATCACCTCGTCTCTAGGAATGCCCTGTGTCTCTCTCGCCTCCATAATGGTAATTGGCCTTGGCTGATTCCAATGAAGGCAATCTCCAGTTCTGGAATCTCGCGGAGTTATGGACGTCGTTATGGTCGAGATAAGACCTCGCGGTGTTATCCTTTTGAACTTTCTTAACAACCCGTTGCTTTCCGTTGTGTGATGATTCCTAATCAATGCCTCTGGGATAATTCCATTTGCATGGGCAAGACCAAGACCCCAGGGAACATAAGGTATGCATTCAATTAGAGCTCTGTCGGCTTGATTTGGGCGAGCAACCACACGATGGTCAGGCCAAGCAACGCAAGCTTGGAGTGCTCCGTTGCCGATGTTGGGAAGGTCGTCGAGCGCTTCGCAAGCTGTGCGATGGCAAAAAGGTGTTGGATAATTCTCTCTTTGTGCAAACTTCTGTCCATTCGATAAAATCCCAAGGCTATTGGCGCTGATGCCTTCAGGATGGCCGTGGGTGTGGGGTGGGGGTTGCAGTGGCGTTAGACCGGGAGAGGTGATGCAGAGGAATATTCTAGATCTCCTTTGAATGCTTCCGTGATTCCAAGCATCCAGAACAAATTGCTGGACTTGGTAGCCCATTGCAACAAGACAACTGATGATCGTGTTCAACACCTTCGTGCCTTTTTGTCCTTTCCCGACTCTAGCGATATTGACCACGTTCTCCAGGATCGCATAAGATGGCCTGAAAATGTCGATGAAAGACAGGAAAGTTGTGACTAGTGATGCGTTCTTGAGACTCTGTGGACTTCGAGTGTCCTTCTGTAAACTTGAAAACCCCGGACAAGGCGATCCCGCAGATATATATTCGACCCGTCCGATTTGGGCATACTTGGTTGAGCCGCGGAGAACAGCCCTAAGCACTGTGTCCACAGATTCTAGATGTGTATGTAATTGACCTGGGTGCAGAATGTTTGCTCGTTGGGTCAACACTGCCTCTTTTGAAATGTCGATCGCGTTATCGAACTGCACAGCTCCGCCTTCTTCTAAGCCTCGATCGAAGTTACCACCGCCAGAAAACAGGCTGAGGCCCCTGAGCTGTCGGATCGTCAAGGCATTTGACTCGAGGCTTTCTTGGAGGACTCGAGGGCATGCTGTCAGATTTTCAAGCTCGTGCATACCTCGATTGTGTACTAGCTTGAACGAGAAGAACCAGTAGTCACCGGACCCATTACGGTTGTACGGGATGGGCGGAGGATTGGTCGCAGTGTTAGGAAAGAAGCGGATGTTACATGGACGGTCCACTTCATCCTTAGATACGGTGATGAACTCATCGGTCCAAACAAGTTCATTTGGCGGGATATTAGGTGGAGGCTCTGAACCTAAGAGCTGCTTGCAGTCTCGCTCCAGACGAAGAAGCCTGCGCATCCTAAGCCGGCCATCAGTCTTAACCCGGCTGTCAACTACGACTGGCTCGAGCATAACCTTTCCGCGTGGCTGTTTTGCGCGGATGTAGACACATTGTCCACGACGATACGTCTTCTCGTGGGCAGCATTGTTTGGAGACCTGCAAATGCACACAAGGTGACATTGCTGGAACGTAACAAATTCATGTTGACTTGTTAAGTAGGTTTGTCGAATGATGTAGTCCTTGTTGCCTATTTTACTCGTCGGGTTCCAGTCGATGTCATATTTCCCAATCACTGCTTCTGGGTATGCAGGCGACCCACAGTTGCAGTGGTCCGAAAAGAATAGTTCGTTCTTGATGGGGTAATCCACGTCACCTATCGTGGTATCTGCAGGTCGGTATAGCCAAAGCAACGAAAGTTCCGTGTCACCGTTTCCTTGATGTTCAATGGACTGAACATATGCTAGCCATTCGCGGTCGGTTGTCTTCCATGCAGAACGCAGATCGGGCTTTAAGCTGACTACATCTCCTTGAGATATATGATTGTCATGCTTGCTTAGTGCTGGCCGTATCCCGCGGTCGAAGTCCAGAAGCCCAAGAGAAACTTTACGAGCGTTCATCTCTTTCTTGACTGAAACCGAAGGGTGACATTCTTTCATCCAATCCGAGAAGTACATATTTTTGAACAACGAAAAGACAAACGAAGTGACTACCGTTGGCTCACGTTTAATCTCTATCTTCTCTGTGCTCGAGCCGCAATCGGCCCAAACTGGATGTGATAGCAGCTGGTCAGCTTCGTCGAGTGTTCCGGCTTGGTTGAATAGAAAGCCCAAGTTGGCATTCACGACTTGTCGAAAATCTTCGTGACCGAATTTGTTCTGCCATTTGTGGAATTCGTCTCCACCAAACCGGTTGGATACCCATCGAAAGAAATCGCTTCGGAAATGTTGAAGGTTGACACTATTTGCCGGACGGGATTCTAGGTAGTCGACAAAATGTTTTCCAAAAGTTGCAATCCAAAGGAATGTCTGGTGGCATTCCTGATACTCAGCTGACGGTCGGTTCAGCCTGTACCAGATGTCGTATCCATGGACTGCTTGAGCTTCTTTGGATTGTAGGAAGATGGTAGCAGTAGGATTTTCGTCATCCCCGTAGCCGTCCACAGAAAATGTGTCGAATGCGGCGTTTTTGATAAAACGCGTCACACCACGGATTGAAAGAAGACCGCTGTAGATCATAGATCCACAAACGTGAGTTTGACCAAGGTGTCGGGCGTTCAAGCGATGTAATGGCGAGAGAGCCCATTCGCTCTTTTCTTTATGACCCCTTCGTTCAGATATTGAGAAATCTCCGAGGTCAAATATCAACAGTTCTTTCTCATACGCTCCATTCGCGGGTGACAAATCTTCACTGTCGGCGTGACGCAGCCAGATGTCCTGTATTCATTAGCGAGGTATTGACATGGTTTTGCATATACCGACTTTGAGATCATTGATTGCCTGCAACTCCGGAACGCAATTTGGGGGATCCTCGAAATTTGCGCATATCGATCTCGCGAACGTTCGTGGCTGAGCTAAAACATGAGATGCGGTGAACCAGCTCCGCCGCGATGAACCAGTCCAGCGGGCCAACTCTGAGTCGGAGTCTGACACGATAAAATCGTCCGTGTCGTCCATGTTCGTTCATTCGCGCTGCATAATGCGCTGGAGTCTACCCGGTGCCTGGTGTTTGAGTCGCGTGCGCTGATGGTCAGGTAGGTATAGTTGAGCAAGTAGGCGACCTGCTAGATCAATCCACGGCAAACAGCAAGAGCGACTAATCCACGCTAACCTATTTCTGATTTGTGCCGCCTGTCAAAGTGAAATTGGAGATCAGGTGGCCTTGCAAAAAGAGTGTGAAGGGCAAGCCACCCTATGTCCTCCTCCTTCTATAGCAGCGTGGGCAGTGGGAAACTTGGGGAAGCGGCAGCCGAGCGAGCGGGGATTTGCGTTGTCGATTAGGTGGGGTTTGTTAGGATAGAAATCCGTATGCAGGGACTTGTCTCCACGCGCGTTGGGAAAGCGGATGGCAGGTGACGGTGAAGGTGAAGATGAAGGAGGTTGGTCTCTGCCAGCCTCGCGAGCCGAGGCCAAGCGCGCCCGGCCCACATTGGGCTAGGTGGCTGCTGGGAAAATAGCAGTAGAGATGAGATAAACGCCGATGGAAACGAGCAAAAGTCAAGGCTTGGAGTGATGGAGGGACGAGTATAAGTAAATGCAGGTACGGATGGGTGCTGAGTTGGCCAATCAACTCGTTTCGGAAGGTGCGATGAACACCACTTGTGAGAACGGCGCGACATATGGAAGGCCGCCGGTGCTTGAGCGTTGATTTGTAGTCCGCGTCTCTACTAGAATATCTCTCACGCCCTTCTATTTGGATGTACGTATCGACGAGAGCCTCTCATTCTCTCGCAAAGTTAGCCAGCACTCATAGAGAGCCGCTACTGGCCATACAGAGCCCCGCAGCGAAACGTGAGCATATATATCAAGTATGTTCTGGACCATATTTGTGAACCTTGGCCTTTTCTTCCTACATGCTAGTGCGGAAACTCATCAAGAGCGCCGGTTCCCCGCGATACCTAGCCATCATTCTTAGGCGCATAATCCCAGATGTGCTCGCTGTCCCAGCTCTCCGTCTCCTCCTTCCGCATATTCGGGTCCTTTCCTCTCTCCTCAGCTTCGTTCCTCTCCTTCTCTATCTCCTTGTCCCATCGATTAATGTTCGCATGCAGCTCCGCGATTCGCTTCGTGGTGGTCTCGTTAAACTCCAGCACTCTCCCTGCCTTCTTCGCATCTTCCTGTTGTTTGAGGTACGAATGCATCTCTTCGTACTGCTTGTTTCGCTCGTCGTGTTTCTCAAAAAAGTCCGCAAATTTCTGGCGCCCGCCGAAGCAGAAGCCGTAGCCATCGCAGTAGCAGCTGTTCATGGCCGGGCAGTAGACTTCGTGCCCCGTGAAGATGTAGTGCCATATGTACTCGAAGATGCGACCGGAGAACTGATCATCCATATTTGTGGTAAGAAGCCACTGCCGGTAGTGCTTGAATCGCGCAAGCGGAACCTGCCGTATCCTGTCACGAGAGACGGCAAATTGTGCGCAGCAGATGCCGGAGATGGTAGGAGGGATGGGGGCGCCAGGGTGTATCTCTTCCCATATGTGCTTCCGCCAGTATATCTCCTCGGGCTTCTTAAAGAAGTCAAAGTCTCCGCCTGGCCTGTCCATGTGTATCCAGTCGGGGCAACCGGGCTCGTGATGGCAGCGAACATTCATGTAGCCCAGGCGAGCAACGCGATCGTGATTCAGGCGTCGAACTATTTGAACGGTGTCAAGTCCCATGAGCTGGTTGTTGTGCCATGCGTGGCGGTGGGCGTGCATGAAGAGGGTCGTGTCAGGGAGGTCGTCGTAATGGTCAATGATGTAGGATAGGTAGACCTGGTTCAGATTTTGATCAGCGCATCGTCCTCCTGAACGGTCGTTGTTTGAGGCTGCCTACCATAGCCTCTCTTCCCTTGTTCTGCGGTATCTTGTTCTCCGCGTTTGGGTTGTCCACTTCATACACCACCACCGGTATCTCAGGCATCTCGGCTGCCATCCACCTTATATCCTCTTTCCTCGTCTTGGGCACCACCATCGCGACTGTATAATTTGACCCTGGCGGCTTGGCCTTCCCATCAGTGTACTTCAAAGGTATGCCGAAGTCCAAGGCTTCGTCGCGGAAGGGCGTCGGGGGAGGCGGCGAGGTATCGACGTTCAGGCCGGGTCCAGCGCTCACGCGCATAAGCCTCAGATACCACCATCCTAGGCACAGGATAAGAACGATGCTGATCAAAGACACCAGGCGGGGCGGTCCGGCGAGCATGTTGACAATGACCAGGTTTGCTCGCGGAGCAAGCCTAGGGTTAGTGCACGGCGTGTATCGGATTGGCTGCGCTTTCACCGTGGCAATCTAGGCGATTTGAATGGGAATGCCGTGACCATTGTCGGGTAGTAGAGGGGCGAAAGTCGAACGTCAGTCTCGTGGAGTTAGGAACATTGAGCATACCGCAACGATCCAGGAATAGGGTTTGGAAGTCGGGTTGATGGCTGGGCTGGTTAGCAGTAAGGATGATGTTGTCGCTACCGTAACTACCGGTAACGTGTTCCATCAGCAACCTGGCCACCCCACCAAAATCGAGCGCGCCTTTTGGCTGATAGCACCACAACAACAAAATCAATTAAGCTAGAAATCTAGATATAACGTACTGGATCACTGAGCCGGACAGATCACTGAGCCGGACACTTTTTCCTTGGCGCGACTACCCCACCTCCCAACTCCAATGCCTCAACAAAGGAACGCGTTTCTCGCCCAACAAGAAGGTAGGATTACTCTTGCGATACAGGCTTACAAGGCTGGCCAGTTCAAGTCAATTCGACGCGCTGCAGAGGTGTATAGCGTCCCTCACCAACGGGTTGCTGACCGACTCAAAGGACAGCTCTATCGACCTGATGCACAACCTAGCCGCCATAAGCTCACCTCTACCGAAGAGCAGACGATCGTTCAATATATCCTCGACCTTGACTCGCGAGGGTTTGCCCCCCGGCTGTGTGAGGTGGGAGATATGGCAGATAAACTACTGGCTGCGCGTAGTGGTCAGCCTGTAGGGAAGAAGTGGCCATATAGATTTGTGACGCGTTCACAGGAGCTCAAGATGGCCTTCAATCGAGCAAAGGATCGCCAGAGGATCCTCCAAGAAGATCCTAAGGCCATTGGCGCGTGGTTCCAGCTGGTAGAGGAGACAGTAGCCAAGTACGGCGTGCAGGATGCGGATATCCACAACTTTGATGAGACTGGCTTCCAGATGGGCGTCATTGGGTCAATGAAAGTCGTCACTGGCTCAGAGAGACGTACTCGACCTGAGCTGATCTAACCAGGCGATCGGGAGTGGGTTACAGTGATCCAGAGTATCTGTGCTGCTGGCTCATCAACCCCGCCCTTCATTATCTATAAAGGGCGCGTCCATATCTCAGCGTGGTATGAGGAAGCGACGATACCGCGTAATTGGAAGCTCTCTGTGTCTGAGAATGGCTGGACAAACAACGCGCTTGGCCTTGAGTGGTTGAAGCATTTCAATGCGCATACAAAGGCCTCTCAGGTGGGGTCCTATCGACTCCTCATCTTAGATGGCCACGAGAGCCATCTAAACCAAAATTTCAAGGACTACTGCTTAGAGCAACAGATCCTTACGCTCTGTATGCCAGCCTATTCATCGCATATCCTCCAGCCACTTGACGTTGGTTGTTTCTCGCCGCTAAAGCGCAAGTACTCTGAGAAGGTTAGAGACTTGGCACGCCGACGCGTCTTTCATATCAACAAGGAAGGCTTCCTCCCAGCCTTTAAAGACGCGTTTTTCGACGTGTTTACAATAGACAATTGCAGGAAGGCCTTCCAAGCAACAGGGCTGGTCCCACTCGACGCGCAGAGAGTCATTGGATCGACTAGAGGTGCGGCTGCGCACCCCACCTAGACCACCCCTACAGGAGACACCCTGGCAGTCGCAAACTCCAAGCAATACGCTTGAATTCACTTCTCAGTCAAAGCTAGTAGGTGACTCCTTCAGTTGCCTATCTAACGCTGCCCAAACTAGCTATGCGCAGCTTGTCAAGGGTGGAGAGCAACTGCTACACCTGGCCACGCTCCAGGCTTCACGGATTGAAGAGCTTGGAGAGCAATTGGATACAATAACTAAGCGAAAAGCGCGTAAAAGGAAGCGGATCCAGCAAGGTGGTACTATGGAGTTTGGTGAGGCAGCAGATCAGGTGGCTGCGGGCGCGTCTATGGTGCGCCAGCCATCCAAGAAGAGTCGTGGTACAGGTGGTCAAGAAGTGACCCGACCAGGTATCCGACACTGTGGGAACTGTGGGAAGACTGGGCACAACGCGCGAACATGCCAGGCAGATAGAGAAGCTTCCTCTGAGTCAGATGCCAGTACTACACATGTAGGCTCCTTGTTTGATAGCGATAAATCTGATGATGCATAAGATGGGTGGTCGCGCCAAGGAGAAAGTGTCCGGCTCAGTGATCTGTCCGGCTCAGTGATCCAGTACGTTATTTGGAAACATCTAAGAAAATTTTAACAGGTACACGATAATCCAAAGGAGTGTTTAAGAAGATTGAGTAGAGAGTGTAGAGACTCTTGATTTATTTACTATGGTGTAATGACTGACTCTCCGTATTGACAATGGAACATGCAGGTAGCGCAGCAGCTTTCCCCAGGTACTCTCTGGATCCCTGTGATTTGAAGCGCCTCGCAACACTCCCCCTCGACATTCCCATCCGCTATAAAGCACATGAATATAGACCCTTTTGGCGGTATTGCTGGGATTCCTGGGCTTCCTGGGCAACTTCACAAAGGTAAGTCTCAAGCTTAAAATATAAGAGGTAGGCAAGTTTGCGACTTACAGGGGATTTCTAAGGTTAGGGCAGATCCCAGGCCTATATAGAGGCTAGTTTTAACAACACTGGAGAAGTATTAAGCTTAGGACTTACCAGTCTTGCCGGGGGATGACAACGCCCAACGCTGATGGAAGGAAGGTAGTAAGGGAAAGTAAGCTGATAGAGAGGGTTAAAGGAGACATTCTTTAGAGCTTAGGCCCTTTTTTAGTGCTGCGGGCGACAAATTTGGTAGGAGGTAGAATCGAAGGGTGGATACGAAAGACTGCGTTGGGCGTTGTTGCCTGCTTTATATCAGAGAACCGATCTCAGCGTTCAAGCTGGCCGCCCGTACCACCAACGATACCTCAATATCAGTGAGTAGTCGGCCAAGGGTTCATCTCGGGCAGAATCTTCTTAGCGTTCTGGTTGAGCCTTGGCAATTACGGCCTGCGTCATGGCTAAAATCGAAACTATACAAGATTGGAAATTAACTCTATTTTATGGTCCCTACTTCATTTTTGGTCCCGAAAATTACTAACTTACCTAAATGCAGGCATACTCAGATAACGTGTCGGATCAGTAAGCTGCGCAGGACAGTAAGCTGCGCACCCCAAAACCCACCAAAAATGAGGATATTCGTACCATGATATCTCAACAACGCCTTGATAATAAAGTCTAAAAGTCGGTATCTAGGCTTGAGTACATATTCTAGGACTCCCATTAAAGTCCTTAGATAACAGGCCTATCCGTTATCAAGATAAGAAGATTTTGGCCCCCAAATGTAGCAAAATGGCTCGTTCTCTAGATGTACTTAATGAATAAACTATTACGTCGAAGCAGGGCCTTAGAATAGGCATA